>MU388929.1:0-140752 GCA_022578795.1 Xylariaceae sp. FL0255 | reverse complement strand
TTTTAATTAAATAATATTTATATTAAATAATTTAACGCTTAATTTAGCGGTTTTTTTTAATAAATTTAAGCTTTAATAGCTAAATTTATAATATAATTATAAAATTTTTCGAAAAAATATCTAATAAATTAAATTAATAAATTTAAAAATAAAACTATTATTATAAAATAAAATCTCCCGTTTAAAAAAATTTAAATCGCTAAAAAAAGTATTTTCGAAAATTTATAGCAAAAACAAATTAATACTAATAATTCTAGTTTTTTTAACTTCTACAAAAAAATCTATTCAAAAAAAAAATATTTTAAAATCTAAGGTTTAAAATTTTTCAATATTATTAATTCTTTTTAAAATAAATACTTTATTATTAAAAAATTAAACTAAAATATAATTTAATAAAATATTTTAATATAATTAAAACGTAAAATATTTATTATTTTATTTTAAACTTAAAATTATTAATCGAAATTTATGCTTTTTTAAACTATAAAAAAGCTATTATTTTTAAATTTTAAAATAGCTAAATAAATCTTTTTTTTATTAAATAGCTTTAATTTTTTTATATAATTTTTTTTAATATAATATTATATTTTTAAAATAATATTAATATTAAATTTAAATATATATAATATTTCGAAAAATATTATAAAATAATATTAACGTTTTAGAATATATACTAAAATTTAAACTTTTCTAACTTTTTTAAATTTTAAAAAACTTATAGTAGTATATATATTATTTAAAAAATTATATTTAATATAATCGAAAAAATTACTTCGATTATATTTTATAAATATTATTAATTAATATTATAAAACTATAATAATTTTATTAAAATTAATATAATATTTAAAATAATAAATATTTTATTAATATAAAATAATTTAAATATAATATTTAAAAATATAAAATATAAAAAATTAAATATAAAATTCGAAATATTAACTAAAATATATAAATTAAAACTAATTTAATTAATAATTTTTTTAAATAATTTATTTAAAAATTTATTATTATTTTTAAACTAATTATTTTTTTTTATAGCTATATTTTTATTTTATTTTTTTTTAATTCGATTTTTTGTTTTAAAAAACGATAAATTCGAATTAAAAAAACAATTAATAAAATTATTAATTTAATTAATAAATTTAAATAGTTTTAATTAATTTTTAAATTTTTTGCCTATTTTAAAATTTTGAAAAACGTTTATTATTAAAAATTAAATAAAAAATTTATTATTTAATTTATTAAATAATAAATTATTTTTAAAATTTTAATAATTTACTAAATCTAATTAACTTAAATATTATAATAATTTTTTAATATTTTAAAATAATTATTATACTAATTTATAAAAAATATATTAGTTTTATAATAATTTAATTAAACTATTAAATTATTAAATTTAATATTAAATTTAATAATTTTAATTAATCGATTATATTTAAAAAAATTAAATTTTTAAATAAAATCGTTTCAAAACTTCTCGTTTAAAAACTTATAAAAGTTTATAAAATTTGTAAAAAAAGTTATAATATTTTTAACTATTAAAAAAAAAAATTACAAAATATAATAAAAATAACAACTTTATTTTTATTTTTTAAAATAATTACTATCGATAAATTTTTTAAAAATATATTATAATTAATAGCTTAAAAAACTATTTATAACCCCTAAAACTAAATAAAATAATTAAATTCGCTAATTAATTTAGTATTTTTATCGAAAAAATATAGCTATTTAACTATTTTTTTTGCTAATTTTTTATCTATTATATTAAAAAATTTAATAAATATAATAAAAATATTAAAATTTTTTATATTAAAAAATATAATAATATTTTTAACTTTTTATATAAAAAAAGTTATTTTAAATTTTTATAATTTAAATATTTAATATAAATTAAAAAATTTACTAATAAATTTATTAAATTTAATAATAATAAGCCTAAATAAATCGAAAATATTTATAATATTTAAAAGCTTATAAATTTTAAAATTTTAACTAAATATTTGTAAAAATTATTATTAAAATTTTAATATAATTTTCTAAAATAAAAACTCGACCGGCGAAAAAATCTAAAATAGGTAAAAAAAGCAAAACGAATTTAAATTTCATTTTTTTAATATTTACGATATTTTATAATACTAATATAACTATAAAATAAATTATTATAAAAAAAAAATCCTTTATAATAAATCGCTAAAAACGCTAAAAAAATAAAACCTATAATAAAATTAATAATCAATAAATATAATTTTAAATTTAATATTTAAATATTAAGTTTATAATTTATTAAAAAATCAAAAAAAATATTATATAATATTAAATATAATTTTTTTAATAATATTTTTTAAAATATAGCGAATATAATAAAATATTTAAAACTAAAATAACTAAATTTAAATAATATATTTAAATAATTAATAAAATAAATAAAAACAAATAATAATAACAAATTTTTATTACTAATTTTAAATTTTAAAAACTAAAAACAGCCAAAATTATTTCTTTATAAATTTTTCCTAATTTTATTACTTTCGAAAAAAATATTTTTTTATAAATAAATAAATTTAATAAATTTTAGAAAACTTTAATAATTACCTATTAAATTTAAAAAACTAAATTATAATAAAAATAAATTGCTATAAACGCTAAAATCTATAAAATTTCAAAAGTCTGTATGAGTATTTTTAGTAGCTTTATAAAGCATAACTAGGGCTTATGCTATTAAAATCTAAGCTATATCGCCACTAAGGGGCATAGTTGCTATACAGCGCTACAAGGCCCTACCGCCACTATTAGCCTCCACAAAAGATGTCGGGTGGCAGTGTTGCCATCAATTATAGAGTAACACCCCATAATTTCAACAGTTATTATAGATTTTTTAATTAAATTTGGAAAAAATAAGTAATTATTTTATTTAAAATAACCCGTTTTTATAAAAATAATTAATTTTTAATATAAAATTAAAAATAAAGCAATTAAAAAATTAAAATATTTAATATAATTATTGATATTTTTTTATATAAAAGTAGATTTTTTTTTTTTTTTTTTTTTTACTCCGAATATTAAATTAAATTTAATTAGTTATTAATATTTTCGGCAAACTAAACGATATTTTAATTTTTAAAAAAAATAGAAAATAATTTGCTAAATTTTACAATATTTGTTTATAATATATTTTATATTTAAATATTTTTTGTTTTAATAAAACGTATTTAAAATTAGTTTCGTTTATTATATTTATAAAACCAAATTTGCCTATTATTTATAGTTTTTTGAAATATAATTATTATTATAATATATTTATAAATTAAAAATTATAATTTTAATATATTATATAATAATATTATTATAAAAGCAAAAAAAAGCGAAATTAAAAAAAATTAAATAAACTGTATAGCTTTTAAATTTTTCTTAATTTTAATTTTTAGCATTAAGCAAAATTTTAAGAAATAATTTTAAAAAAATATTATTTCATAATCGGCAAAAAATCGAATATAAAAACTTAAATTATATAAAAAATATAATTTATATTATTAAAAATTATCGAGCTTTAAATAGCAAAAATTTGGAAAATATTAATAGAAATAAATCTATTAAAAGTAAAAATAGAAATAATAAAAAAAATACGCCAAAAATTTCCAATACAAAATTTGACAATATTTTTATTAGTTAATTTTATATTATATAAATATAAAAAAAACAAAATAAATAGTTTATTTAATAAAACGGCTTAATAAAAAATAATATATATAATAAGTTTATAAAAAAATAAAAAATAATAATATAATATAATAAATAAATTATATAAATAAAATAACTAAAATAATAATAAAATAATTTATATTAATTATATTTTAATTTTTTTTAAAAAAAAAATTTATTTATAAATAATAATTTAATAAAATAATTTATATATTTATTTATTTTTATTATTAATTATTAATTATTTTTTATTTATTAATTAATTGAATTTTTCTAAAAAAATAATTATTATTATTTTAATTTTATTAATTAAATTATTTATTTGATTATTTATTTAATATTTTAAAAACTTATCGATAAAAAATTTAAAATTTCAACTAAAATAAAGCTAATAAAATATATTTACTACATTTTTTAATTTACTTTTTACTTAAATTTTGCAAATTTTTTCTATTTTTCAATATTTATATTATAACTATAATTTATTTATATTTATTTATATTATTATATTACTATTTAAAAAAATAAATTATTGTTTAAAATTTTTAGCTATTTTATTATTAATTATTATTTTAATATTTTTTAATTAAAATTACGACTATATAATTAAAATTAATTTTAAGCTTTAGTAGTAAATTTTTTTTTTTTTTACAATTAAATTTTATATTAATTATATATTAATTTATAAAAATAGCGTTAAAATATTTAATAAATAATAATGAGCTTTACTGGCCGGGCACCCCTCCAATTGTTACCCGGGCACCCCCTGTAACCCTGCCGGCCCGCCGGAGTTTTGCCAGCTGGCACCCCGTGCCTGCCTGCTCCGTAACCCCGCGCCTGCCTACTCTATAATTCTTTTTCTACTTATTAAACTTCTATACATTTTATTATATATACAATTTGCATTTTTTCTACAACTTTATTTTTGCTGCAATTTTTATATATTAACTATATTATAATAAATATATTTTATTTATTGTAAAACGGCCTTAATAGTAGCGCTTCTTTTTGAAAACAAGTTTTTATTAATTCTTTTAACGTATAAAATATATAATATAGTTATATTTTTTTTATTAAATAAAGCCGAAAACTAAAAAATGCTTTCGATAGCAAATATAATATCTATACTGTTTTTTGCTAACGTAATGCTTTATAATTTTCTAAAAATTATGGCTCATATGCTATGAAAACCAAAAAAATTAACTGCCTCTAAAAAAACCGTATTATAACTTGTATTAATACTAATTAGTAATAAATATTCGAATTTTATAATAGTTATACCTTCTATAATTATAGTTCTACAATTAATGCCGTTGCTTTTATTTTTAACTGCGTTTTTAATAATATTTACTTTATATATATTTATACTATAATATTTGCCGGCGTTTTTTCGAAAAATATACTATTTTTTTTTCGTATTACTTTTTTTACCTATTTTATAATAATTCGTAATATCTATAATATTTTATTAAATATCTACTATAACGTATATAATAACTATATTACTACATAAATTTTTATTAAATATTTCTAAAATAATAACTATAAATATAAAATATTATATTATAATAAATAATACGCAAAAAAATTGCTACGCCTTAAAACGATTTTTTAAACCTACCTATAACTCGAAAAATTATAGAAAAAATTTTCTAATATTATTACTATTAATAATATTTACAAAACTAATAAATATAAAATACTTTTTTTAAACGTTATTAAATATATTAATTATAAACCTAAAAACATTTTTAATATTACTTTTAATATTATATTTAATAAAACTACTAAATTTTTTAAATAATAAATAAAATAAATTGCTTAGCTTATAAAAATACTAAATATTTGCTTACTTACTGTTTTTATATTTAATTTCGATAAATACTTTAAATTTGCCGTTAAATTATATTTTTAATTTAATTTTACTTAATATTAACTATATATTTTCTATATTAATAAAAATATTATTCTAAATATTAAATGTAAATAATAAATACTATTTATATTATTAGCAATTTTTATACTTATTATTAATAAAAATAACCTATTTATTAATAATAATATTAATAATAATATTTTTAATAATAATATTATTATTAAATTATATAAACTTAACGTTTATACTAATAATTACTTTATTTTTTTTAATATATTTTTAAATAAAATTTCTAATATTTAAATTAGTTTATTTTTATATTAATATTATATAGTTTATTCGATAACAAAAAATAGGTTTTTTACAATATAAAAATAAGCTAAAAATTTGTTTTTAAAAAAATAAAAAAAAATATTCTCTTATTTTGAAGAAATTTACATTATTCTACGTTATTAATAAATAAATTATTATATTTCGAAATATTATAACTATAACGCTAAAATTTCGTCGTTTATTAAATTTAATTATAAAACCTTAAAATTATTTCTATATAATAGCTATAATAATTTATTTAATATTAATATTTTATTTAAATATATAACTTATAAAATATATAATTAATATATTATATTATTTATAAAAAATATTATACGCTAATAATTTAATTAGTTAAGTTGCAAATATTTCGGCAAGTTATTTTTAAAAATAATATATTTTATATTAATATTTATTAATAAATAATATAAATACGCTTTTTTATATTTTCTAATTTTAAATAACCTAATTTTATACTTTCTATTTATTTATAAATATACTATTAAAATTTAATATAACTTGCTATATTTCTATAAAATTTATGCAAAAATCGAATAATTAAATAAATACCTATAAATTATTTCTATTAAAATCTACAAAATTAATCGCTTTTAATATACTAGCCAAAATCTCAAAACCGTCGACTTTTTTCTATATATCTAAAAATCCTATATCGTCTAATTATATAACAAACTTAAAAATACTACAAAAATGCTACTATAAGCTTTTTAAATTACTAATATCGTTATTTATTACTACTATAAAATCGTTGCTAATTTTAAGCATAATCTATTGTAATAAAAAAATATAAAAAACATATAAATATTATAAATATTATTACAACGCAATAAAAATAAAAATAGGCCTAAAAAATTATTATAAACATTAATACTATAAAACAAAAAAAACAAAAAAAGCATAGCATTATTATAAATTTTATTACAATAAAACAAAAGCATAATAATATTATAAAAAGCCTAAAACAGCGCTAAAACAAAGCTACTACTTTTTAACATACCTACCAGCAAAGCTAAAATTCGAAAAATAAGCATAAATACTTTTATTATCGTTAATATTATAAAAATACGTCAACAAATACTAAAATAAGCTTTACGAAAAATTATTAATTTAATAAACGCTAACGCTAATATTAACAAAATTAACAAAAATTACAAAAACGCAAATATATTTAATAAAATATTAAAAAATAACTCGTAAATAATATAAAAATATACTAAATATACAAAATTAAAAAATATATCAAAAATTACTAATATATATATTAATATATTAATTAAAAATTTATCGGAAATGGCGTTTTTAAAAAAATTTAAGCATTTTAAATACTATAACAAAAGCTATTAACGATAATATATGTAGCAATAGCTTTATTTTCGTAATAGGCAGGTTTTTACGGAAAAGTATATTATATATATTTTTTTAAAAAATCCTAAAAATAGTCAATTAATGCATATTTTTGCAAAAACAAATTTATCGATTTTTATTATAGAAAATATCAGAAATAATGTTTCTAAAAAATTTCTAAAACTATAGATCTAGCTAACTTAGCAATTTTTTAAAATTAGTATATATCAATTACTCTGTCAAAAAACTAAAGTATAGGGCAGGCAAACGCGGGGTGCCAGCTAGCAAAACTCCGGCGGGCCGGCAGGGTCACGAGAGGTGCCTAGGTAACAATTAAAAAGGTGCCCAGCTAGTAAAGCTCATAATAATAGCAATAATAAAATTATATAATTTATTACAAAATATTATAAAGCTAATAAAAAATTTTCTATTAATTTTAATATAATTAAAATTTATAACAAAAATATAAATTGTTTATAAAATTAAGCTAAATATAAAAAAATTGACGCGCGCCCACATGGGCGGCAGCCCCACCAGGGGTGGATGTAGATTAGATGAGCTAATTAGATTAGATAAAATAGCAGCCGGGGCCCCACACATCTATATAGTGGGTGCCTCTGCGTGCAGGGCCCTGCCCCTGCACTCTCTCGGGGACATCATCAATATACGTAATATTAACATATGCACCTGCACCCCCTGGCACCGTGTTCCAAAAATAAATAAAACTATAATTATAATAATTAATCGAAAATATAAATTTTAGCTTTTTAAATATTTTAATATTATTTTTATTAAATAAAAAAACGCTAAAATAGTTATTATTATAAATATAAAATAAACTCGGTTTATTTATATTTTTTAAATATAATAATTAATATATTAATTAAATTAAATATATAAAGTAAATTTATTTAAATTAAATTATAGCAAAATATAATTTTTATATTAAATTTAAAATATTACTATAAATTTAATTAAATATCGATTTTAATAATAATAATAATTAAAAATAAGTTAATAATAACGATATTAAATTTTTGCTATTTTATAAATTAAATAATAAATTTAATTAATATAAATTAAAAAATATTACTATCGATAAAAAATAATAATAATAATTAATAAATTAATTAATAAATCTAGTTATTATTAAAATAAATATATTTATAATTAATATAAAAATTTTAAAAATTATTAATAATAATAAAAAAACTATTTTTGCTGCTAATATTATTTTTTTTTTTTTATAATTATTAAAAATATATAGTTTAAAGCTATTATTTTTTAAAATATTTTATTAATAACTTTTCGTTAAATTTTCCGCAATAATTAGCTTAAACTATTTATTTATTTTAACGTTTATTAAAAATAGAAAAAATTGCTAAATAATAGTATTATTTTTATCGTTTTAATTATTAAAATATTAATTTAAAATTTAAAATTTTTAAAAAAATATTTATAAACTATTTAAAAATCCGTAATTACTAAAATTTGTTAAAATTAGTATAAAAATTAATATATTAATTAATAATTTTTTAAACCTAAAAAATATAATTTTTTAATTAATAATATAATATATATATTATAATAATAAAATATATCCATTATTTAATATATTTATTTTATTATTAAAAATTTAAATTTATCGTTTTAATAAAAAGTATTTTTTAATATATTATTTAGTTTAATAATATATAAATTAATTTAATAAATTAAAAAAATATAATTTTAAATATTATTTTTATAAAAAACCAAAAACGAATTTTAAAAAATTTTGCTAGCTTTAATATAAATTATATTAAATAATAAAAAACTTTTTAGCTAAAAAAAGCTAAAAGAAGTACTAAATAATGTAAATATTTCCGTAAATAGTATATATAATTTTATTTATTTTATATTAATTAATATACTAATTTATAGTATAATATATTTAAATATTATATATTATTACTATTTAAAAAATTTACATAAAATTAAAAATTAAATTTTTAATATTTTTTTAATAATAACTGTATTATAATATTTATTTAGCTAAAGCTAGTTTTTTATAAACTAGTTAAAAAAAATAATAAATAATATATTATATTTTATTTAAAATATATTTAAAAATTAATAAAATAAAACTAAAATTAAACTTATAATAATAATTTAATATTAATTAATTTTAATAATAGTAGTAAATTAATTTTAAAATTTATTATTTAACTTATTTTTTTTTATTTCGATATTTTAATAAAATAAAATAATATAGATTTAAAAATTTTTTATTAGTAATAGCAAAAAAATAGAAAAAAAAATAACTAAATTAAAAAGTTTTATTTAAATAATTAAATAGCCTATTATATATAAATAATATATATAAAAAATTTTATTTTTTATTATTTATAATTATTAAAAAAAATCTATTAATATAAAATATATTAATCTAGTATTAATTTAATATTTAAATTTAATATAAAAATTTTTAATATTAAAAAAAAAACCCGTAGATATTTATAGGCTATAATTTAAAAGTTTATAGGTTTTTTTAAACCTATAGATATCTATAGGTTTCTATAGGCGGGCCGGAAAAAACCCACCTACATAACAACCCATCTATAAAAACCCATGGGTTTCTATAGGTACTTATGGGCAGCCCATAAGCCAACCTTATATCAGACCCAAGCTCTCAACTATCCCGCGCCCCACCATCTGTCTGCTCTGTGGGAGAGCAAATGAAAGGCCAACCAGGAGGAACGCAGATCCCGGCGTACTGAGAGGGTTGGCGCAATAGTTCGATTCGCTTTCGAGGGCGATACGAGCGTAGGTATTCTAAGAGACAGAGATGTTTTAGCGCTGAAGTCTGAGGAAAATGCCATCGGCGTATTGTCTGCTGGTACTGACGCTATTTTGCTGTCACATTCGTCATAAAACCAGATGTTACTTTTCAACGTTTTCGAGCCGAAGTGCACTGTTTACGCCCTGAATACCGAGTTAGATGGCCAAGTATAACTTGAGTGACAGTGAAATGTGTTCAGCCTCCTTTTTGACGTTACTACCCTGGATAAGGTCCGCCTGTGCAAGCCCTGTCTCAGCACATCTAAGGAAAAGGAAAAGATAGAAGAATAAGGTCACTGCTTTAGTACAAAAGGAAGGAAAGGTAGGTGAGCTCCTTATCATCCGTAGTAATGGGATCGTATCGGGATACTGATGAACCCCTTATTTCCTAATTTATCCAAAGCAGATCCCTTGAGCTGTCTAGGTTTATTTTGATAATCATGCTCTTATGATTCCTAGTAAGTGAATGTTCTAAATATACCATATTACCTATTTGTATTGGTTTCCCCCTTCCACGAAAGGGAGGAGAAGGAAGCTATGAAGACGAGGAACCGATGAACAATACCTGGCTGAAGGAAGCAAACAACTGAAGATCACAGAACTTAGTCACGTTACTCCTTTGCAATATTCTTCTCAGAAACGAAGCTTCGAGAGATTCTATCTTTGCGCTAGCGACAAGGTCGTGGTACCATTGTAGTTCTGAGTAAATGAGCCGCTCCGAACAGCTTACTGACTATCTATTAAAGCTTCACGTACTAGGATTTTTTCTAGGACACTGCTCCTGCACGAGTCCTCTACGACCTAGGACCTTCGTCTACCTGCACAATTTGTCCATCTTCAGATATCGTTAGATCTCCCGCAGTACGGACAGGCATCAGGGCCGGCGCTGGGCAATAGTTTAAAACGTCCAGTTCTCAGCGCCATTTGGCTGAGATGAAGATTCTGACGCCTGCGGTTTAGACCTCAGTTTGATATGAGATTCCCAGTTGGGGTGAGTGTATTCCCAAGTGGCTACTCCGGTATAATGCAACATGACGATGGTGAATTTGATGGCTTCCCATACCATGAGCCCCGTGATACGTAAAATTTGGACGGCGATCTTAAGATACTCCCATATCATGCGTCCCATGCGACGCAATATCTCGGTGTCAAGTTTTGAGTATTCCCAAATCATGCGCCCCTTGAAGAGAAGCATGTTAACAGTGCCTTTAGGATTTTCCACGAGTTCATTGTAATTGAGAAGTCTATGCCGCCGAGAAAGCAAGTGCCGTAGAAGTTAAACAGACACAGCAAAAAAGTTGTTCTAGCAACTTTCATGTCTTTTATCACAATGAAACCTGTATATGGAATAGCCTAATCATAACGGGCTCGGCGTTTGCAAGTGGCTGATTTGCATATTCTTGATTAAATTGTTCTCGCGGGCCAAAAAAACCTGGAAGGTTGTTAATGACAAATCGAGAAGGGAAGATGAAATAGCGCCCTCTGATTACTGTGAGGCGCTTTCGCTAGTGTATATAGTTGCAAATGTTGATTCACACTGGACGACGGTGGAAACTCTATTCGACTGTGGCATCTAACACTGATACGGTGCAAAGAATTGGTTTCTCACCCCACCTCAAACTGAGAAGAATGCACCTGACAAATTTGGAGATCCATCGGGTAAGCACTCAATCTTGATTCTGTCCTAAACACCGAAGAAATGGATATTCCGTCTGCGAGCATCTCTTCCTTAGAGCGTAAAGTGGCAGACGACGACCAGCGGCAACGATCTGAGTGGTATGGGCATTTACCATGCGTCTCCCGCTATTCGACTCGTGGATGCTGTCAGCACAACCCTACTCGGTCGCTTGTCTACCATAATGTCTTTCTTCCTCCAACAGGCAAGCCAAAACAGAGCGCCGCTCACGTTCTGCAGCCAATGTAGCACACTCTCAAGGTTGTTGTCTACGGAAAACATACATCCCGAATAAAAGAAATTAAGCAGCTTGTTGATTCCGGCTCAGTCCAGGAGACAGACCCCCCATTATATGCTCTCCCTCCGTTTTGCTCGGATCTACCTTTCGATCCCCAATCGATTAACACCATTGCGCCTCTGCATCCAAGCATGCCCTACCACCTTGCCATCTATCACCTTGACTGTATTCGCCGGCAGCTCGACCACAATGTTCAGGTCGCCTTCATTCCAAAGCTTTCTTGTTCTGGTGATTCCCAATTTAATGACAACGGTACCGCTTACACATGGTCAAACGAGATCTATTTCCAAAGCGGCACATTCCTCCAAAAGCAAGAGCTGAAATGTGTGATAATGGAAAACTCAAGCTGCAAAAGCTTGAATTTCCACCTGTGTCCCCATATGCGATTTAAAATGACGGGGCTATGGTTTCAAAGAAACCGTGCATTTCTTGTTGCGAAGGCTTTCTTCAGACATTCACGCGTCTACTACGAAGATAACGGGCACTCTACACGATGGTCAAGTGAGACTGGCCAGCTGGCCAGGATGGATGGCTGCAAAAAATGCTACGCAGAATCGGAAGCTATCATCGAGCTGCGTGGTGAAGAGCTTCATATCCGTTATACCTGCTACAAGGATTTAGGAAATGCCACAGATCGGTCTCAACCCAAATGGCGAGCCCTGTTGACTGGGCAGGGTAAGACCAGCAGGTATTGGCTCGGAACTGTGGCCAGTCAGGTCTGGCGAACCGCTAATCAACTAAAAAGGCCAAATCTTCATCTGATAACATACCAAACACGGTATGGAGAGCGCGATTCGAAAAAAGACTCCTGGATAGCGGCTTTGAAATTTTATTCATCGTCTTACGAGAAGCCTTGCGCGATACAAGATGAACTATAGGACAAAGTGAATAGTATTTGATGGGAATAATAATTAGTAAATATACACTAGTCTATTCATTATTTCCTTTTTCACCAGTTGAGGTGAATAGAAAAATAGCCCTGAAGAACCGGCGACTAATTGAACCTCCAGTTAGTCGATTCCTTAGTTTGCCACCTATTGGCGATAACTGCCTTGCTTATCTGCAATAATATTTATCCCTAAGCAGAACTCCTATTTGGGATATCACTACAATACCTGAAGTCAAACTAGGTCTAAACAGCCTAGAGCCATACAAAGGGCTGTAGTTACCGAGGGGACACCCACTTGGGCTCACCATAGCCTCTCGTGGGCGCTTGCAATAGAGTCCACAAGCTCTCAAAGCTGACGGTGAGGCTATTTGAAAAACGTCTGATTGGAAACATACACACTTTAATATTACGTAATTAGAAGCATACAAACTTTGCTAGCATAAAAGTTTAGTGGCTTTTTACCCTATCAACTTGCTATTCGTTTTTTGAGGCTTTGCCTCTTGTTATACCCGTGAATCTACCTAGGCAAGACAAGTCTAGGCAAGGCTTTCATGGGATCGGGTCGGCACCGCACCTGATCTTTTACTCAAGCTCTCTGTATGAAGCCTTATCGTTCTCTCTGCTCGACTACGCTAACTCTCAAAAAACCCTAAGGCCAATAAAATACACATTTACTCAAAATGCATTTCTCTTTGCCTATTTGGGTCGTAGCTAGCACTGTCTGTGCCACTGGATTCACCCTTCCTGAAGGCCAAGCCGATGGTGTCTACCAAGTCCACTACGATGCCAACAACACAGCGGTTTTCACTTGGCTTCGCGGTCCTGTTAATCAGGCTCCAGATCCTGGCAAACTCAGGTCTGTTCATGCCAGAGACTACGACACCGTCGAATGCGGCGGATACACGCTCATCTCGGACGACACTAACAAGGCTGTCGAAGCCTTGAAAGCACAATGCAACCCCGGTGCCGTCACCTCCGGACGCGACTTCTACTCCATCTCCGGAACCTCGGTCGCTTACGTTTGTGACTTTGGCGACTCCGCTATAGTTTGCCAGGAATTTCAGCTCACTAATTCGTTTGCCAAGATCACTGGGGCTTGCGGATCTTATACCGCGGGGTGGGAAACTTTCCAGACTGAGGCCTACTGGTACTCGATTGGATATGAGTATAACGAAACTAATTTCTGCGGTCGTGGTCCCACTGATCACTCTAACGATATTCCCCATTCGGAATCCGACGGACTATGGCGGGGAGACCGGCGGACAAAGGTAGATATGAGAAAGGTCTTGGCTCAGCTTGTCGGAGGCGGTTCAAAGGCACTGATAGGTAAAGGAAGGTGGTGAAAATAGCTGAGCAGAAGGAGTGTGCTGTTATGTAACGTTCTCATAGCCCTTGCAATATGGTCCGATGCAATCTATCTAAACCTGGCCATTGGTGGGAAGATTGCAGCAAGCGTATCCTCGTCCACCTCGGAGATTGTTATAACTTCTACCTCTCGACCAAAAAGATCTTCCCAAGGTGTGCAGGACACATTCCCCTTCACTACGGTCATCTCTAAGTGATACTTTTCGCCATCCATAGTGCCTGACTTGTACAACCCGGGAGCCAGGATCATTTTGACCTGTTTTTCTCCTTTGTCTCCGCTGTTCCGCGGTTCCTCTGGATCGTCATGAACGTCACGCATCGAATTGTCGTCAAAGATAGATCCTGCAATATTTTTGGCCTTGTCGTACTCTATTGTTGGAAAGAAAACACTCCATTTGGCCACCTGAGTGCGAAGAAGCTTGGAAAATTCGAGAGCTGGAATGTAAACGTCCTGTAATAGTCTTTCCGCGAGTTTATCTTTGCCCGAGAGGCCGGTCAGCTCTAGGATGTTGTTTATATTTTGCTGAAGAAGGGCCAGTGTCTGAGATGGAATGTTGGCACATTTTTTCGTAAGGAGGGATATGGTGAGAGAGCGCCATTGATGGAAGTCACCAATGGTGACAGAATCACCTATTGTGAGGTATCAGCATCTCCTTGTCTGACCGAAAGACATCAGCTTACCCAAGTCGATTATTGCGCGCTCTACTTCCTTGAGATTTCGGTTCAGGGGCTCAGGTATCCAAATATCCGGCCAACTGCTTCTTTGCCGATCATTGGACGGAGTTGGCTGAAAGAACAGAGTGGTGATCTGAAGACCTATCCATCCTTGGACAAACTCGCGTCTTAATTCGGTATCGGAAAAGAAGTCTAAGAACTCTTTGGATCCTTGCACGCCAGGTAGCACGCTCTGATATGCTTTGAAATTCTTTCCAACTAGACCTTGGACCTTACTATCAGAACAGTGGCTGTGGGATTCGATATATTTCGATGACCAAGCCTCGAATGTCCATTGCTTGATCTGTGCCAACAGAACTTGGAACTCTTTGCTTATAACTTCATCAGGAAGTTGGCCTCCTGTGGGCCGCCGTCTTGATGTATTGCGCGCTTCTGCGCTATCCTGGAGCCGTTCAGAGAGACCCTGAGTCGTCTGCCGTTGCATTTCAGCTTGCCTATGTAGACCCTCTAGGTCTATTATCACAGGGTCCAGGCTATATTCGCGTCTACGACGCAGCTTTCCCCTCTTCGCGATGTTTCGGTCTTTTTCGGCACGTGTCCTTCGCTTGATCCTCTTGAACAGCCTTGTGGACTTATTGAAGGACTGCCTTAATTCTGACTCTCGGTCATCTCGTTAGTATAAGGAAAAGAGCCATTCGGATTAATAATATGAAACGTACTAGCGAAACTGGAGCTCAAGTAATAAGGGCAATAGCTGCGTGGACTTTCATCAGGGATTGCACGGTTCACAGTGTTTTTACGCCTAGGTGACGAAGCCTGGAAGTTTGGCCTCTCGTTTCCTGCATCGTAGTTCAGATGACGTTCATCTGTCTGCCTTGCTGGTTGTTTTGCAAAGTCAGCCAAGTATCAGAAACCGATTAAGTTATCTTATAGTCGGAAAGCCAATACAATACGTACAAGGTTGGGAATGATGGTTGTTGGAGCCAATTTCTCCATCATCGTCTCTGTTGTCAATCCTCCATTCGTTTGAGGCGAACGGCCGACAATGCACGATCCTTCTACTCAGTGGTCCTCTTTCCGAGCTTTGAGTATTTTTATCGCAGACAGGAGCCATAGTTGCTTATTTTCCAAGTGTGAGTTAGATGATTGATGAAAACTCTTTGTCAAGTTCTCTGGCCCTGGGCCTCAAATCTACACGAGAGGGGGGACGAAATCATGGGAACAAAGAAGACGGACTAAATTACACATAATGATCGAATTTCAGCGCAGTTTGTGGGAGCCAAGCAGGCATCCATCAGACCAGCCAGTAAAGGGTCTCCCCTCTATCCGACAATTTTTTCGCGGGTAATGCTACGTCCGTATTGGTACAACCAGTAGATAGTGCGACATGGATACATCTCTCGGCAAGGCATAGCCACGGTTACCAATTAAACATAATCACTGGCGCTTTATCTGTGAAAACGTATCTGGAATGTTTCGCATCCTACCCACTTGTAACACGACAAATACAAATACAAACAACAAGGCCATGTCACTGCTCATTTGAGCCGTGAGACACATGACCTTCTATCCTGGCAAGTGATAGGGCGGTATTTCGTGCTACGTTGTCATCAAGCAGTGACTAAGTAGCACCTGTGAATTCATACTGTTCGCCACAAACTCCTACCTTGCATACGTGGCACTGTTTCGGGTAGCGAAGTACAACATACAGAGGTGATTCTTGCACTCAAGTAAAACCCCTCGTAGGTACAAAGTCAATGAGCTTTTCTAGTAATTCATGTGGAAAGACTACCCTAATATGCCAATTCATAGTGGACGTATCTAGATCTGCTTCGAGCGGATACTGTAATGGTGAAGAGAAATGACTAGTCACACCCGCTTCCTTGATATTCCGGGAATCCTTGTGTTTCATGTAAGAGGTCACACAAGAGTACAGGTGGCGAAGCTCCTGTTGTGACGCTTCAGTTACGTCGTATCTGAAGCGACACAATTATCCTCATTTTATGCACTTCGATTAAGTCTGAAAGAACTCCACCAGACCGCTTGCACTGAGTCCGAAGCACGGAGGTAGGCCTATGAAGGCGAGCAACACGTTGATAGCTGGCCCTATGAATGGCTTGAGCTTTTTCGTGCGCCTGAGCCATTTGTTCTCTCCACCTTTGACAGTCTTGACCTTTTCTGTGACGTCATTCTTGATGTTCTTCCTGAGGCTCGCCTGCTGCCGCTTGGCACTGTCAAGTTGCTGTTGAAGTTGGGCTACTTTTGAAGTGAGCTGTCGAAGTTTCTTGTCTTTCTTAGAGCACTGTCGGCGACTTGTTTCTAACTCTTGGAGCTCCTTTTCTTGATCAATCTCCAGTCTGGACATCTCATCAATCAAGAGTGATCCAGCTGCGGTTTGGTCTAGCGTTTTGTCCTTGTTGACAATCTCATCCTGTAGTTTGAACAAGACAGATGGTTTGATGATCATCTGGGCAGCAATCGCTCGTGCCGATTCTCTATCACCGTAATAGCGAGCCATGGTAGACCCCTTGTTGAGCATGTATGACCAGAACTTTTGGCGGAGTTCACACTCTCTCTGTGCACCGGTGATCTCGTCGACTTCGCCCCATCGACTCGTGGCCAGTATAACATTGCTCAACGCCTCGTCTCCACAAATGCGCTTGAATATTTCAAGCGTCTTAATTGCCGAACCCGGGTATCTAATGTCGGTGATCCGGTGAATGTAGATAATCCCCTTGAGATCAAACCCAAGGCCTGACTGTACAGTCACCACTTTGGCGATTTCATCCAGAATTTCCGAATCTGAGCGGCTATTATCATCGAACCCAGGTGTATCAATGATCAACGCAGCTGTTGCCCCAATATGAACCGGAATTAACGTGCAATTCTGAGTACCTAGGTTTATATTATCATCAGTCCTGAATATACCCATTTCAATTAGTTCCGCCAGTAGCGAACTATAGGTATCTTACATGAATCGAGAGATGAGCCCTCTGTAGCAACTGTAGCAAGGCTCTTATCAACCAGTTGATTGATGAAGTAACTCTTACCAGCCCCAGTAGCTCCCATGACCATTATGATGGGAATGGAATCGTCAGGAGGGAGCCTCACATCTTCGAAGACTGACAAGTCGAGTCGGCTCATTATGGTGACTATTTCGAGAACTGTGTGTCCTTTGGAAATGATTCGTTTGCAAAGCATATCCAAGCGCCTTTAGGGTTTTAAGTATAGACTGCGAGCAGCGCCAAGAAACCCATCCCCTTGCGGCTCTGCAATGTCAATGGACCGGTAGCACGGCCAAGGCCGAGATTCGGTGTAGAAAACTGGGAGAAAACTCTGCTTGACATCAATCGGCAAGTTTGCCATCACCAAGTTTGTATTCAGAGGAACACAATGGCGGCAAGGAACATTCTGTACTCGCGTGGATGCTGTACGCCGAACTTTCCTTGCCACTCCAGCTGGCTCGACATTGTAGTGTCACAGACTAACCGAAAACTACGAGCAACTGTATGTTACAGGCTGCCTGAAATCGTGTTACTTAATGAGTGGGTGCTCGGCTTGAGCTCCATTGAGTTGATGATTAAGCTTTCAGCTAGTAGTCTTTTCCACACGGTTCATAAGGTTTCGCCCGCTGACCAACTCATTACGGTTTCTAGACACGATACTCTCTGAGCTTTGATCGCCCATTCTATGCAATTGTCTCCTGTTCGTAACACTTTATCAAATACAATGATGGCCCGCTCTACCTCCACAATTGTGATAGGGATCGACTTTGGAACAACGTAGGTCTTCGCCACGATGAACTTCGCCGCCCTAAGGGAACCCGGTACTAATATAGTCGCAGCTACTCTGGTGTTTGTTGGGCAGTCAGTGATGACAAAAGCGAGCTTCATTTGATCAGGGATTGGAGAAGCCCGAAGGCCGTAGCCGCCGACGCCGAGAAGGTCCCTTCCAAGATTTCATACCAGGGGGGAGAGGCCCACCATTGGGGTTATGAAGTCGATGACGCAGAGGAAAGCTTTAAATGGATCAAGATTTTAATTGAATCAAAGCCAGCCGATGCGCAATCGGTCTCTGAAGTGAAACAAAGCAACCAACTGCTCAACCGACTATGCCATTCGGTGGACGATATTGTCACGGATTATCTGCAAAAACTCTGGCTATACACACGAGAAGATATACGCAAGCGCACCGAAGACAAGCAATGGGAGAATAAGTACAGTGTTCTCATCGTTCTCACAGTTCCTGCTGTATGGTCTCATCAAGCAAAGAATAGGACAATGAAGGCGGCAAAGAACGCGGGATTGCCTGGGGATTTACTCATAGTGACTGAGCCAGAAGCAGCAGCACTAGCAACGTTCAAGACCCAAGGGGAAGAGAGCAGATTCCAAGTAAGTTTACGGTGTGCTATAAGATCTTTTCGGGAAACTGATGACGGGTAGCCAGGTGATGTCTTCGTGGTTTGTGATGCTGGCGGTGGTACAGTTGTACGTCACCGGGCCATTCTACCTCCAATCATCCTCTAACTCTGTTCAGGACCTTATCAGCTACCAAGTGAAATCTACTCAGCCATTCAGACTTGAAGAAAGTGCGGAGGGTGACGGTAAGATGACTGAAAAGGCCCTACGATGGTATGTGATTGCTCAGATTCTCCATGATAGGTGGCATGTGTGGCTCGATTTTCTTGGACCAAGCATTCGAAAAGTTGGTTGCGCAAAGTATTGGCGAACATACTTACTCGAAGATCAGAACATCGCATAAAAACGAGATGCTTAGCGACTTTGAGCTCGGAATCAAGCGTCAGTTTGAAGGAGACACGAGCAGAGAATATTCCATCCAGCTCGAGGGGGTTCCCAACCCCAGGGGACAGGGCTCCTTGAACCGTAAGATAGGTCTGAAACCGTAAGTTTCCTGCCCCTGATGTTCTAGAGGAAATCGCCCACATTGAGCAATCAGCACATGAAGATCTAACTTTTTCTGATAGAAGCGCATTACTCACAATTTTCAATCTCATCTTGAGCCGAATTGTTACTCTTGTCGAGGATCAAATATCCGATGTCAACTCCAGGGGCTTAGATGTAAAGGTAAGAAATTATACCCTGCTCTTATTTTTCAATTCTAATGAAACTGCGTCATTACATAGTCGATCATTTTGGTCGGGGGTTTTGGTGAGAACCGATACATACGCAAACAGCTTAAAAATGCATTCTTATCTCGGCATATCAGAGTTCTCCAGATTGAGGGAGCGTAAGTACTTATTCGAAACTGAAGTCTTTCACTCTGGTGCTAACAGTGAGTGGGTATAGTTGGTCAGCAATATGCCGGGGTGCTTGTCTATGGGGACTGGAGCAGGACACAAGCCTAGCGGCAACGGTGACAAGTCGCATTTCACGATATAGCTATGGCATCATCAGAGTGGTAGAATTCGACCCCAAAAAACATGCTTTGTGTGACAAGAGGTTCGACAATGCCCGGAACATGGATACGGCATGCGAGATGCACTGGCTGATAAAGAAGGTAGGCGGATGCATAGTCATCTTCACAAGGCCCTTTCCACTGACAAATGTAACCTCTGACTGGGGTCATCAGGGCGATCCCTACGAAGTCGACTGCACCTTTCAGATAGAAGGATGCACAACCAAGGCGGTATCTTGGTACAAACCCGTAACAGATGAAGAGATCCATGCCACCCTATACTATTCCGAAGAGCGTGTGCCTTCGAGCAGGTGCGATGAGAGTGAGTGCCTCCATCAACAATGAACGCTTCTTCCAGCTAATGAATGAGTTTGCTAACCCATATCCAAAGCTGTGAAAGAACTCTGCAGAGTAACCTTTACAATCCCCGAGAAAGACATCCGCAAGGATACTTCCATTCATCAAAATCGCGCTGACAACAACAAATACAGAGCGATCCCGTGGTCAATTAGGATGAGATTACATAGTGCAACAATTAGCTTGATTTCTTTCTTCAAGGGTAAGCCGCAGGGGTATGATGAAGTTAGGTACACGGATCACCCGAGTAGTTGAAGTTGTGCCAGGGCAAGGTCTTTCGGAAAATTTGGTATCGGAAAGCTTAGACAGTGTTCCGACAACCCGCTCTTTTCATCTCGATGGACGATATGTATTAATACTGAGTGTATTCAACTTTTATGAAGATTCATAGGTGGCGTTGTATGAGTGCCGTCGTAAGATAGCTAATGAGGGAGAGACAATCTTGTTCCATTTTCTATTTTCACGTCTTACAGCTGTAATAAACAAGAAATTGCGTATCGGAGAGAGAAAGTGAAAAGGAGAAGAAAAAACCTCTTTTCAGTACCTTTTCCCACTTACACAATAGATTCAGACTAAACTATAGAATATATAGCACCGCCTCGATTGCAACTTGTCGCCTATTTCCCCCCTGCAGCATGCTGCACGAAATATCTTGTAGTTACTGAATTCGGATTTCTTAACCTGTCAACACCAGACTTGCATGATCAACGTAGTCTTTTTGTTTTTCTTCTTTCCCGCAGTTATTCGCTGACTCTCGTCATTATTCATTGGAACTTGCGGATTACTTGATCAAGTTCTCGAAGACGCGCGTCTCATTGGATCTGTCAAGACTTGCTAATATGCTACTATGACGCCCTACAATGGCTTAACGCACATGCCTTACTCTTCGCACATGGCGAGGAGCATCATTTCTCGCCAACAAGGCACACAGGGATGAGCGGATCATCAGAGGATTTACAGTGCGGCTTTGCCCAAAAGGCCTTCACATACTGAAATGGGGATCACGTGATCACTAGGGTCATGTATAATAGATTTCACTTGCATTGTGTTAGATCAAAATCGACATGCCTTCTTCTTCGTATATTTTGACCTCCTGCGGGGGTCACTTAAGCCCAGTTGAGTGTGATCCTGTACGTGATCATCCAGTAGGCAGTAGGTCTCGAGAACTGCAGCTTCGCTACAGTTAGTTGTAGTTAGTTGTGGTTCTCGAGCTCTATTTCAATACACAGGTGGCAAAAGGCTGATATTTCTCACTCAATGGTACCTGCATAGAATGATAGAATTCAACATACACCAACATACTTGAAAGTCGCTGACTTTGCTCCCGACTTGAACGTAGTGTAGGCATCACAAGAATTTCTACGTCTGGTATCATGTCATTATATCATTCTCACTATATACTATTTTAATACCAATTCATGACATTTTCAAGGCTATGCTTCGCGCTATAACACCTTGCTCTTTCCGTACTGATTTTAGATGCAGAAGGGAAGGAGAAAATAAGGTATAACATCCGCCAAGTAAACTCTCATTTTGACTAACGATCTATTTCTTAGAAAGAAACTTCCTGTCGTGTCGGGTCGGTGGGTAGTTCGTCATCAAGCTCGAGATCCTCTCACCACTTGTTTGAGTCTTGGGCTCTACGGGGAGCGGCACTGTTGACTTTCCCTTCCCTAGAGGTGTATAGTTTTGGCCGTCATTGCTCGACCATGGATGCTGATTGTTGGACATGACTGTTTATTGTTTATTGAGTAATTCGTACAGCTCACTTGGTCGTTGGCGCTCGTGTTAGTGATTTTTTTCAGCTTGATATATTATCCATGAAGGAAGAGGAAGCAAAAGTTGTCGGAGAACTCGATGATCTTTCTGTAGATTTAGAGGGGTTGACTATCATCATTTGTGGCTCATGTTGAAAGCAGTTTTAGAAACTGCAAGTACTGCTAATGAGTGTCAATGAGGATGTGCATCGTCAAGTTCTATATAGTGATTGAGGGTGGGAGTCCTTATTCTGATTTTTTGAGTTCTCGCCCATGATTCAACGTCAGCTGTAATTAATATATGTCTAAAACAGAAATCCTTTCTAATACCTTTGCCCATTCACTCAACCAACTAAGGCTGGACCACATGTTATACAACATTACCCCGATTAGGGCCCATCACTCACTTCCTCATGCAACACGCTGTAAGAAGTATTCGACCCGACAGTGGGCTTCATTTCGCGCTCCACTTGCGCAACTTCCGTAATATCGTCCGGTGGCTGATGCCCGACGCGGACAAAGGCCGTCCAGTCATTCCCTGCGCCACCCCCAAGGTTATTCGTAGACACGAACCGGTCCGAGTGTATCCCCGCTGCTAAAACCTCCTCCATCTCCCCGGGGGAATTTGCGAACATGGGATCGGGTCTCACGTGAAAGTGGACAGCGAGGTGGAAGATGAAGTATAGAAGCACGAGGGCAATGTGGAAAAAAAGCACGATAACGGCAAAGGTGATCTCGCCACTGACCAGCCCGTAGCCCCAGCCGTAGCGTTGGACGATGAAGCGCACCTCTGTCTGCCCATCTAGTGCGTCGGCGGGTACGTTGTCGGTTTCCGCGTTGAAGGTGACGGTGTCCGCGTCTAAGTCGACCAGTACGACGGTGTCTATTGTGCCATCGTTGTTATGCGCCGTGATGGCGGTGAAGTTAGTGCCTGCTAGCGTCGACCGCGAGAGCCAGTCGGCTACTACGGCACTCACAGTGATGGCGATTTCGTTAGCGATGTCGGGCAGCGAGAGGTCATCGTTAGTCGACCAGAACTGCTCGAGAGTGCCGTCCTCGGGAAAGATGGCTTGCCCCAGAATCTGCTCTAGATAGGTCCAGTTTTGGCTGAATGATGTTGAGGTTAGAGGCCCGTTGTCGAGAGCAGTCGCCCACGCAGGATCCAATACTATCGGCCCGGTAACGGAGCCATTTGAGGCGAGCTTGGAGAAGACGTTCAGGGGTAGCGTCGAGTTGGTAGTGTCGAGTGTATCTGTCAGGGACGTCTCGAGTGTCTGGGTATTCTGCGGATCGAAGGTGTAGTCTGTATCGACCCAGTTTGCATCTATGATACAGGGCGTTAACAAGCTACCTTGTGAATCCCAATCGGTGCCATTCTCATTGATTTCATAGACCGTCGGGACGGTCACTAGTATGCCTAGGGATGATGAAAGTGTCGACCCTGAGGAACTCTTGATGCTCTGTGTGTCAATCCAGCTAACATTGGTTTGGTTTCCGATGAAAGAAGTGTGCCAGGCGGCTTTCGGCACTATCCACTCTGATGACGTGCCTATGGAGGAAGAGTCTGTGCTGCCATCATTTTTGGCCTGTTGCTGCGAGAAGTCGTAGATTGCATCGGTCGCGAAGTAGAGATCCGGAGAGCTTGAGATTAAGTTCGCGACCGCTTGAGCATAGTCATAGGACATGCATTGGACTTGCACCAACACAGCGGGCATGCGAGTGTCTTCGGAGATTAAGAACCTGGGACGCTGGACGGCTGTAGTGTCCAGATCGCTAACAAGGGGATTCTGAACGTAGTGCCAGAACGCATCAATAAGACTCAGCACGCTACCGTGGGCTGTGGCGCTAATGGCTGCCGATGTCGAAGGACCAGGATTGAGAGACAGGACGATGTCCCGCTTAGTCTGACCTGAGTCGGGGTTTAGCATAGTGGGATTGAAGAGAGGGCTTTCCGTGACATTAAAGTTAGATCCTTCAATCGACCTGGCATTAGCCCAATCCCAAAAAGTGTCGTATCCGCCGTCGGGGCATCCGTCATCGTCCCAGTTGTCGCCGAGACAGTAGTCTTGGTTGATATCTGATACGTTGAACACCAACGGAAAGAGCCTATCGTATGACAGGCTGATGTAACTTTCAATATCTGAGATCTGCTTGTATGGTCGCTGAATAGTCCACCAGGCAAGCGTCGGTGTAATCACGGCGGTCGTTGCAGGGCCAACAGTGAAGGTATAGAGGATGGCCAAGACTAGTACCACCGCGTACAACAAGGTCCTCATCTGGCGACTGACAAGAGGTCTATTCGTCTCGGAAGACGGACGTAAGAGAGATGATATGCTTTGGACGACTGGTTTCCGAAATGAGGGCATGGCGAGATAGTCAATAGCCCCGATGCGGTATGCACCAACCAACAAGCCCATCGGCATTCCGTCAGAGTGAAGCAACACGTGACGAAAGAAACTAGAAACCAAGTCAAAAAGTGAAACAGGCACCCTAGGCAGAAGGGGTGGTTGCTTGTGGGGAACGATTACTAGAGAGTGTAATACATGTGGAACGGCCAGGAGCGGTATCAACTAGAAAGGACAAGCCAGATCGACTACTTACTGAAGCACCATTGCAGAAACCGACATGCAAATGAGAATCTCCTGGACCTTGGCTGGAAACTGTAGTATAACCTGCCACTTTTTGAAATCGTACTGATCGTCATCTTTCCAATAAAGACCAACAAAACTGAGTGAACAGATGCCTATAGTGGCTCCAACCGGTAGCAGATAGAGAATAAACCACGAGAATGCGTTGAGTAATTTCATTCGCAGCGGCAAGGGTTGAGACACGTCTCGCGGGCCTTTGGGCTTGGTGAAGGACGTAAGCTCTCCATCCTCTGTTGAGTCGTAAGAAACAAAATGGGTTGACTTTTGCTGGTCCATTCTGCCTATAGCCTTGACCAACGAGCGGAAGTCGAGGTGGGTTTGGGATCGCCAAGAGGCTGAATTGATAGTGGCAGAGACTATGATACCAGCACAGAGAGAGAGAAGTTAGAGCTGGCGTATGGCAAAACGAGTGTGTGAGCAAGATTAGCTGTTATTGAGCTTATAATACGGCTCAAAAAAATGAGAATTAGGCGACAATTGCGATGAAAAAGATCGATCACCGTTCTGTACACAAGAAAAGAAGGGAGAAGGGGGGTATCAGTCGACTAAGCTTGTGGAGGGTAGTCAATACATCAGAGGGATGTCCAAAGCTGGCGGTCATCGGAACCTGGTGACTAGGGATGTAAAATAGGGCTAACACCATCTTCCTTTCTCTCTCCTCGGAAGGACTATCAGGCTCGACTGAAAGGAAAATACTTCAGCTGAAAAGCTTTCCCTACTCATCTCTGTCTGGACCAATCTTCTACTGAAGTAGGCAAGGCGTTCAGTCAATACCCCTGCACTTGACGCAATGTAACCCTGGCTTACGATGCACCGGGGTTCTTGAAGCTATTCACAAGATACACGAGAGAATGAGATCGGGTGCACGATTGAATAGGGATTAATTGATGCCCAAACTGAACGTCTGACATACATACTCCGGATGTTCATCATCTAGAGTCATGCCATACCTGAGGTTTCAGAACTATGAAATATCAATAAGCGCGCCATCCGACGAGAAGAAGGTAAAGGGAAAAGAAAACTGAGGAGAAAAAGAGAGTCAAAGGTCCAGATTCCATCTTGCAACCACAGTTTCTATACCCTTCTGATAAACCGCCCCCAACGCCAAGATATTAGTCGATCTGCAGGCTGAGCGCCCATTACACATACCCTGGTCCAACCTCAGAGTCTTGGTTGGAACTCCAGCTTTAGGGGCTGATTCTTTGGCAATAAGGCCTTAAGCTTATGGCACGTGCACGCGGGCAGTACTTAAGGTTTTTCCGATGGATGTATCTCTCCATTTCGTACCTCAAAGTACTACCCCTACCACTTATTCGAATCCTTCAGAAAACTTATTCGGCGCCCTATTAAGAAGTAATGCATCCAATAAAAACAGGTCTTGGCAGTAATTATAGCGCCTTGGCAACTACTTGGCAATAAGCACCAAAATGCTCCTTATTGACGATTACTCCGTATTGCCCTCCGGATTATCCAGCTGCCAAGCCAGGGCCTAGAAGTCGCGCCCAGGGCTTAGAAGTCAATAAATTTCCAGGCCTTATTTCTAACATACAGCCCCTTAGATTCATATAAGAACACTACTGAACAAGCCAAGGAAAAGGAAATTAGAGGGGTAGGGATAGGAATATGCAAATTGGGCTTCTGCTTATATCTTCATCGTTTGACTCGCTTCCACACAGTTCTGAATTACCACACTTAGACTAATCTCTCCCAGTCTTTCTTTTTTTTTTTTTTTTCCCTCCTCATACGTTGTCACCAAATAAGTTCACCAGAAAATAAAGGGATTAGTCGTAAGATCGCTACTGTATCATGCCGATTGCATATCAACCGTTGCGAGTAGGTATACTGATGTAAGCAGGCAGAGCCGCAGAAAGTTAGTACCGATATAGATGTAGATCTAATTGAAAAAGAAAAAGTGCACTTTCTGATGCTGCATACATACCATATCGGTCCAGAGTGAGCACATACCTACCTTCCGCATCGGGATATTTCGCCGAGAAAATCAGCCAATGGTCAAGTCAAGTCTACACAATCTGTATGAGTGGAGTAGGCGGCGGCGAAACCATATGAAGATTACTCATTGAAAAAGAGGGTGGGGGCCATTTTCGGCAGGGAGAAGCAATTCTACTCGACGCGTGTTAAGCCACGTGCTAAGTCCTACAAAGACCACTAGCTTAGTATGATCTATATATGGGAGAGTCGCAGCATAAGTCCGTGTTGGGGATTGTTAGAAATAAGCGATCGGTTTGATTGGTAGAACTAAGTGTGTAAGTGGCCGTTCGCGATCACAAAGAGGCACACCGTGGGAACCTATTGGCTTTGCAAGAGCGGTTGAGTCGAAAATGGCATTTGAGATAGGTGTATTGTTGACCGATTATAATGTCACAAACAACCGTCTCTCGCTCCCTCTCTTCGCGCCAAAGTGTAGTAGCCACCAGCTCCGCGGTCCATCTAGCGGGTTGAGCCGTCTGCTTGTCTTGCCGAAGCGGGAGGTGCTAAAGCCAGCCACGTGCATTTGGATTCACTGACGAATGGCGGGGTTGATTTACATTATGATAAGGAGAAAAGCAGCATTGTTCAGGTCGAGTGCGACTATGTATTTAGAACACATTGGATATTCCATCATGCCAGAACATTGGTACAGAGACAATTCAAATGAAGTTAGATTGAATGACGAAGAAAAAGCTTTGGTAAGAGCGAGGATTCAGGCCTCATATCCGAAAACACGGTCCACTGCCGAAGCCTGTATCCCCAATAAGTATAGGCACTCCAACATCCCCGATTTGTCCTACAATCGGCGATGACATTTCAATCGGCCGCTTATTTTCAACAACACTTTAACTAACGCTAATCTTTTAAGTATTCGACGAATAACCTTCATAACCAAATCTCTAATGTAGTTTTGCGATAGTAAAATTACTCAATTATTCGGGGGGTTATAGATAATTTACTAGGGAAGAATTGCTCCTTCCTTATCTCCCTAATGACTATTAATGACAAGCATTATCCGTAAAGCGGGCTCGGATTGGAGCAGGCTCCAGGGGGAGTTGGGCAAGTGCGTTACAGCATAGCTAAAAATAGAGGGAGGACCTCATTGTCGAACCCTACTTTTGTGAAGTTAGAACTTGCTCTTCTTTATAAGAATACTAAAGAATATCATTAAATGACCGATAAATAGGCAAAACAGGCAGGTAAACGGTGACCTGTATCATATCTAATTATCCAAGGAACACTGGGTTATAAGAGTGCCGGACATCGATTATATGGGAGTTGATGGCACCAAATTTTCATGCAGTTCTGTAGGTCGAGAAATCATGAACGGGTGACGAACCCGCTAGGACAAGCGTCTAGGACAAAGCATATCACATTATGCAGGTTATGTTGTATACAGGGTAGTTCGGCACGTTTGATATTGCCAAGAACAGCGTATACTACAAGGATCACTAATGCCGAGAGCTCCGCGTCAAAGCGCGACCCTACGAGTGCCGCTGTATATAGCTATGCAAGCCTCTTGGCCTTTGAAAGACGGCGGTGCATCATTTCCGTCGACGATCAAACTCTATTCGACCAGCAATCTATTTCAGTTGATCTTATTGGCAAGTCGTGAGCATGACCCAGCGAGATCAACCGCTTCCAGCTGGTCCGGTATGCACCTGCAGCCCCTATGTAACACTCCCATGACTCTAAAACCCCGCCTACCTAATACGATTGATTGCACGAACAGGTCGCCAGACCAAACGATCATTCTTACTGTTCGTCTATTCCCTTCCTTATATGTTAGACGACTTCCCTCTGATTATCGTTAAGGCGCCGGGTTTCAATCCTCCATCCTAGTGAAACCATTCTACGACGTCGGTCATGTCATCTGACTTGATAGAGCTCGCGGACACTCAGTCTAATATCCACGTTTCGTCCGTGAACTGCAGGCCACACACGAATTCGTCGCACTTTGCTTTCTATCCCGACAATATTTTCTCTTCGACAGCATCAAAAACTCGAGGTGGTGTACCAAAACCTCATCAAAGGCTGACACAGACGAATGCTGCCATATTTGCTCTAGGTCCGGCAATCTACGTATTTGCGCTTGGGTTCCTCCTGTTCCTATGGACTCTTACAAACGGACTTATCTAGCTCTCAATTGTGGCTTCAGGCTGGATTACAAGACTAGTCACTCTTCTTACAATGATTATCAGATGTGGTGCCAACTTCTTGATGGGTTCTTTGCTTCAATGCTCGCATCACTCTTCCTTGAAACTACAGATATACGACTGAGTGATGTGGCAAGACTTTCGACTATGAGAGCTGTTTCACCGGGCTCTTAGAGTTGGATCCTCATGCTACGCGGCCTGGAAAATAAGTTTAGGAGACCAATTTTGATCGTACTCTCATTACTCTTGCTTATCTCAACCGGTTCGCTTCAGTTGTCCTCCACCATCCTTCTTTCTGATTTTAGAAATGGAGAGCTGCTGCAACGCTCCCCCCAGTTTTCGTACAATTATGATTATGACTGGGGTTGGAGGAACTGGGCTAATATCACCGATGGAATGCACACGATAGGATTGTAAGAAGCTACTCAAAGGCCGGACCCGACACTTTTTCGGTCACCCTGGAGTCTTCGTCCCCAGACATTTCCTAGATTCGGTGAATATCGTAAGCCAATCGAAGCGAGGAAGAATATAGACGATACAGGCCATGTTCATCGCTCATTTCTTCCCCACCCAGAGGCCAAGGCGAGACAGAACATGACGAGCTTTCGAGGACCGGCTTTCGTCATGGATTCTAGAGTAGCTTGTCAAAGACCACTCTTATCTAACCTTACCGCAATAATGACCACCACAACGGACGGCGACTTTGGGTACATAATAGGTGGGTTGGTTCCAAACTCCACTGCGATTGAAGGCCTTTGGTTTCCTCCAAATGCTCTTGAAATAACGCGTATGCCTCTCCCGTCACCTCCGTCTGGCCGCCCTGGATTAGCCCCTATCCCTTTTGACTGCCAGCACCTGGTTCTCAGTTCCCCTTCCCTTTCAAAAATTTCAAAATGGTCACTTGAGATTTGCCAGTTGCAAAGTGAAAAAAATAATTTGTGGTTTAGGGATAATAAGCATGAGTCATTGTTCTTTGGCCTGCGGACTGCAGCCGTTGGTAGTCTCATAAGCGGGCTCAAATATCCAACCTTTCATGCCCATTCGCCTGCATATCTTATGATTGGGAGGAATTTATCGATAACAAATGTTGAAAATACCGCCTTTACCAAAGTTAATGTTTCACTCAGTGGTGAATACCCTAGAAAGAAACCGCCGATGGAAATCGAAGAGCTTTTCTTTACCATTTGTTACACATCGTTGAGCGCAAAACAATGCCGAAGTCGAGCTTCATGCCCAAGGTCCCTTGAAGGAAGCTTCATTGGAATTCCGAGGGCCTGGGAACCTTTCATTCGATGAAGTGCTTTCACAATACGGAATATGCAGCAATTGCAATTCTTCTGGTGTCATGACCATGGCAGAACTCCCTCCTCTAAGTTCCATCACCTATCCTTTACAACAGCCCTCCTTGATATCCATGCTTGGGGGAATGGAGAACCACTTTAGTTGGATCGGGTCGACTCTCACTAGACCCGTGATAAATCATGTGCAATTGCACCGTGGCGGAATGACGGGAGAAGGTTCGATGCCAGTTGCAAGGCCATTTGCGGCCGGATTCACAGCCTTTTTCCATGAATTCAGGGAAAGCGCATGGTACGAATCGAAAAGTAGTCGGGTCATAATACCGGACCGGATAGTTACGGCTTTCTTCAACCAAGCCTGGATAGCCTCAAACCAATCTCCAGCAACAAGCCTATCAGCTCTGCTCACTCTACTTACTTCGATGATGTACTATGATCAATACCCCACATTGACGAAGCGTGGCACAGCAGAAGTCACGACGTTGGCTACGGCCTCATACCCGCAGGCCTGGGGTGGGTTTATTGCTGTCTCTGTGTTGCTATTTGCCCACTTAGGGACGTGCTTTGCGATCCTATACCTCCTTATTACCCAGACAAGAGCGACGAGACTCGGGAACGTGTGGTCTAGTATCGCACAGATCATCAGCTCAGGAACCGAGGAAATCATCTCGGAAGCCGTGTTTGCATCAGATACAGAGATTAAAATGATGGTGAGGAAGCAGGATAGCTACCCGAAACACGTGCGATTGCGTGTGGTTAAGGGGATTGGAAATGAAGACCATGTGGCTTTAACATCCACAGGCTGATCGTCAGTTATCTGGAAAAATATACAACTGTAGAATACACAACTATGCTTTTAGATGCTATCTCACCTCTGCTACCATAAACTACATATTCGTACGGAGTCATGTTCCGCTTGTTCTCTTCTTGATCCCTAGATATTGTTGTTTCATTATTGAATATCCACGTCGAAGTCACATGCACTTGAGCCTTTGATAGCGGAAGTGGAACAATATCCAAAGGCATATACTCATGAAGTAAGGTATCTAGTATTCAAACTCAACTTATTTCGAGGAGCTGTCAGAGGCTTTTGGTCCCAGAGTGGAATATAGTACTTAGACAGCAGCAAGGCACTGAGTATCGTTAAATAATAGGGGCTAGGGCTCAATTCTATTGATTCCTGGGCCTTCCATCTCTTGAGATGGGAGGCCCCAGGCTTATATATATACAGAAGTACCCCTGTTCAGGTACTACGCTAGTACCTCTCTACAGGGTCGCATCTTATAGCCTGACAGAGCACGTGCACTACTCAGACTGGAAAGGAGTAAAGGTAGAAAGAAATTTTCAAGTCTCTTTGATGATAGTAACATGCGTGCCAAATAGCAAGCCAGACTCCCATTAACGCCCGCTCGCCAGTCCGCTCTGCCGTGGTCCCGAGCCTTTCTCCTTTCTATCCAATAGGTAAGCGGGCGACCACTCCTCTTTCATTCTTTCAATTAATCTTCCTTTTTCAAGACTGAGTACACGCTTGATCCTTTCTGAGCCCCGAAGCCTGGACCAAGAAGAACGCCGGCCGTGATGACAATATACACTCCTTAATTAGTATACAAGAGAAGAAACCTCAAGCCGTAAATCAGTCCAGACTTGAGACGACTCAACCCGACTTGACTTAATCACTCATAAACTGCGGCACCTCATAATACGCCCCCTTTCCCTTTCCCCAACCGAACTGCGAGGCAATAAGGAAACGTATATGCCGGTACAGCATTCGTAAGATCACGTACCAACCGATCGCGCACGGGATGCCGAGCACGCCGATGTACAGCGGGTTGTCTCGGTAGTCGGGGAGATGATGAGCAGTGGGAGATGAAGGATCGGAGGATGGTGGCGGAGGCGGCGGCGGCGGCGGTTGTTGGTGGATTGGCGCGAGGATCTGGCTTGCCGGGTCTGCTGATGGGACGGGGGTTGGTTCGGGTTCGACGGGCGGTGATAGTAGGGGAGGAGAGAGTAATTCGCCTTCTTCGGCTGGCGGTGTGAGGTCGATTTTCTCTCCCGCCGGCGGAAGAAGAGGAAGCCCTTCTCCTTTTGCAGGTGCTGGAGGAATAGGGTCTTCTCCGGCGACTGGAGCAGGCGGCGGTGGAATAGCAGCGAGCTCTTCTTCTGTCTTCGGAGGGTCGGGGATCAATTTGTCTACTGTCGGGGGGTCGGGGGTCTTCACGCCTGTCGGCGGGGGAGGTGGTGCAATCTTGTTGCTGATAGGCTTGCTTCCGATCGCTTCGGTGGGGGGGAATGGTGGCGGCATCATCTTTGGTGGGCTGATAGGAGGTAGTACCTCTCCTTCAACAGGCGGTGGCGGTGGTAGAAGCTCCTCCGCAGGGACAGATGGACGCTCATTCACGGGAACGGGCGGCAGCAGCTTCGAATCTCCCGGAGGAAGCACAATATCCCCTTCGACAGGCAGTGGTGGTGGCGGGTTCTCCTTGATAGGAACAGCAGGATCATCAATCTTTGGAGGCGGAGGCGGCGGAGGCGGCGGTGTTAAGGGTACAGAGACAGGGAGAGTATTCGGCACGACCGACATCCATCCAGCCGCATATTCAGTCACGACATCCAGTGACTTGCCCAAATATACACCATTGGCATCGAAGGCCTCGGCACGGACGAGACCCGTGGGCTTATCGGTGACGAACGTGGTCTCAAATCCGGTTCGGTTGGTCTGGCCCAGGAACTCCCCATTGGAGTAGAACTTCCAGATGCGGTGCTCGGTGGCGCCGTTCCATGAGACGTAGATGGCTGTCATGCTGTTTTGGCTTCCGGAGGCACCATATCCAAATGCCCGGACATCCGGAGGTTGCTTGGGGTGTCCGACCCAGTTCGTTGACTTGTAGGCACGGTAGATACCCAGACGGGTCTCGTTGTAGAACTTCGCTTCCATGACAACCTGGTCGTCGGCCGTGTGCTCTGAGATGTACCCGGCATCTGTCCACGCCATCAACACATTTCCGTTCGTCAACCGCTGCAGACTTCCGCGACGATCGGCGAGCTTCCGATCCGGTCGCTTGTACTCATGCAAGATTCGGGCCCGCTTTGGCTGATCCCTCGGCCTTAGAAGCTCGACGATCAGTCCGCGACTGTAATTGTTGCTCGGAGGCTGAAAGTCGATTAGCTGCTCGCCGGAAGCATTATCCATGAAGCTGATGACGTCTCGTTCGGGAGTGTGGCTAATGTAGCGCGCATGATGTTGTCTAGAGAACTTGAACCCACCCTCGTGGATATAGTCGTCGTGTTTTCCGCCGAAGCGCCAGAGCACACGGCCGTCGTCGCCAGCGATGAGCATGATGGTGTCCAAGTGTCGGAATGACACGAGGTAGTTACCGTCGCTGTTCTCATCGACCGAGTTGATGTGCCACGGGTCCCAGAGGTAGTTAGCAGTGAAGTTGGTGAACGGCACGTGTGTCTTGTTGTGCAAGAGCGCTACCGAGTATGCGGGCTGCATCGTGCTCTCCTCAAGGGAGATGTGCTCCTCCGCGCGCCAGTCGAAAGTCACATTGCCGCTTCCCATGTCGTATGCCCGAATACCATTAGAGTCGATCCACACAAGGTCTTCCATAAGACCGACTGCTGTGCCCTGCCACCTTCTAGGCCGTCGGGTCGTGATGAGCGTCTTGTTTTCGCGTGCGATGTAGTTGAAGTCGTGGATGTTGACGTGATTATTCTCCTTCTCAATGAAGAAGTTATGTACCATCTCGTAGTTCTGGTCGATGTACAGACCTGCACCGCAGTCGTGTACGGGAAACTCCGAGTTCATGACGATGGCCTTGAGAACCGTCCGCCCGCCGAGCTCGATAGGGATCAGGTCGTACATGATCCGGTTATTGAACTGGCAGGCCCCGCTCCATACGAGCTCGCCGTCGTTGTCATAGATCATGGGTCCCATTTGGCAAGGAACCCACTTCACGTCGTCAAGATGGTGAGCTATGAACCTGAAAGGTGTGGTGAACCAGTAGCCATCGGCTAGCTGTTCCTTTTGATAATATGTGATGTTCCATTTTGGACTCATCAAATCAGGTCTCTATAACAGTAACGCCCTTAGTGAGGTGGTCACACGAGCATTTGAGAGGGCTGGTACTGACCGTTACAAATTTGAAAAGGTCATCTGCGCCGTTGAGCCCGACGTTGGCATGGACGCCGCATAGCCAGACGGACTGGAGCAGTACAGCAAACAGAAAATTCCACATGATCGAACTGTGTCTGGACGATCCCAGCAACATTGAGGGGTGAAAGACAGAGAAGGGTTCAAGACCCCCTAAACACGGGTTTCACGATCTAAGCATAGACTTCAAATAGAGAACCAACGATGACGAAGAGTGAGTAAGTTTCGTTCAAAGGGCCAAGAAGAAAATGAATGGACAGTCAATTAATGATTGACAACTATACGGCTTATGGGAGAAGGAAAGTAAAGAGAAAGAGAAAATGGCACTATGCATAAGAAAGAAGGTGTGGGAAGGAAATGGCACTCTACTGAAAGTCTTTACTTCCATTTACACTAACTTCCATTTACACTAGAAATGACCCACGATCGCCAGCGCCACCAGGCGGCTGTGGCACTATCGTCGAGATATCATTTGAGACTTGCCATGATTGACCAACAGTGCTGGGATAGGGCTTGAAAAATCGCCATGCATTTCCCCTTTTTTTTTTCAGCTTCAGGAACGTTAGTCTATTTCGGGGCTCAGCTCCCCACGCATCAAGGACTCAGCTAGTCCTGAAACACAGTAGCTCGCTCCCCGAACTTGAAGCTAATCGACTTTCCTATTGCCCATTTCGAGTCGGGATCTGCCCCTGCCTTAGATGATCTTGGCGGGCTTGGCAAGACTTCGTTCTGGGCTTTAACAGTTGCTGTTGGCTCGAGAATTTTCTTAGTATTGTGGGTAATGTCAGTGTGCCTATCGCGCTAGAAAGAGTCTTACGTGTTGCTCCGAGGTCTAGAATTGACAGAACAAACGCGTTGAAATTTTTAATCTAATCCTATTGCATTCCCCCGTTGCGAAGTTTTCTTCAGCTGTGTTCTGCGGCTGATTTGAATGACAACGTTTTTTGACCCGATTGCAACATTGCGTAACGGACGATCGGGACTGGTATAATAAGACATGCTGACAGATGATCTACAAGAATAGCAATTCCGTCCTACCCCATATGTATATGGCGCAAGACCCTGGAATTAATACAACTTCCTAATCTATAACCCTTTATCGGTTTATCATACACCCTAACATCCTGTCCTACATTTCATTTATAACAGATCGTGCAGCTCAGGCTGCAATGACGCTGGTGGTGGCAAACCCTTGCAAATCAATTGCATTGATAGGCAGAAACCATGTTTGAAAGAGCAAGTGCACCTGCTGTAGTGTTCAAAGAAGAGAACGGCAGTCTGCTGGTAGCGACATGGATAGTAGTACTCCTAATCCACACTGTCATATTTTTGCTTGGGTGCTGTCTGCCAAGACTACCCGCTTATGAAGTTCCTCAGTCCTACCGCGGCAATAGGAGAATGCTATCCCCGACCACGTTTTCACTCAAATTCAATGACATCGAACCCCATCTAAATGGATTTGATCCGATTTAACGACTATTAGGGACATACGAAGCATGCGTGATTTTAAGAGCCGCGTCATTATCTTCGAGGCGCCAGCCTGTAGATCCAGGGAACCCAGCATCGCATTCTCTCATCCCGACCTCTCGATGCTCACCCAGCAGAGCTTACAGCCCCCATTTCATCGATAAGGTGATGCGCCTGACAGTAAGACTATGCTAACAGTACATGATACTCGAGTACAATTCCGTAAACTTTGATATCAATCGGGTTCTTTCTCTGGCTAGAGGTTCTGCTGCACTCATGGCCTCGGATGAGGATGTGCATGATGCTTCATTCTCGAAAAGGTCGCTCACAGCTACCGCTGTTTCTCGACAGCCATCAGTCGGAGCCGCGCCAGGCGCTCCGGAAGAAGATATCAACCCGATCCGGGTTGATCCCCTACCCGAAAAAAAGCAAGGTGAAGACTAGGGCAAATAGAAGGACCGCGGTCTGAATGAGAATCTCTCTCACATGGCCCATGATCCTGATGATCTTCCATGGAGTTTGCTGAAGAGACTTCCCCACCCACATACGCTTCAAGGGCAGACGTGATGTACCGCGGTCGCTCAAGAATCGATACAAGTCCCAACCTCCCAATATACGCTCCCTTCCGAAAATCGTATAGCATACACCTTCTCGGGTGGGCAACTGGCTTCGACTTGTCTCAGAGTGGTCGAAGCAGGTATGAGAATAACTATGCTGACGTAAAGGAAATGGAATGATGCTAGACATAGGAGCATTTCGTATAAAACAGCCAGCACGATTGATTGCCATGTGACCGGTAGGGATTTCAACATCACCCAAGGATCAGAGAGACCGAGGAGTTATATGACAACGATCGGCAATACGAGCGTCGCCCCCTCCGCAACGGCAAGAGCTACCGTCCAAAGGACAAGGTCTTTGGGGTGGTATCGTGTCACGCCAGTGAACTCGGGATTGAAGCTATACTTCTGTGTGAAGCAGAGGGCTACATACCATGGCAGTAGGCCAGAAGCGTAGCTCACACCAGCCAATCCGAAGCCGAGAGCGTATACTATGATGAAGACCACGACGATGGCCTGAGAAACTTGATATAACAACCAGATAGGCATGCCCCACCACTCCGCATACAGCCCATGTTCTTGGTGCGGATAGGTGAATTTGGATTCAATCTCGTCGGCGTTAGGACCCTGCTGTGTAGCGACTGCTTTCACATTGGCATGTGGTAAGGAGTCTCCCTTTGGACACTCGGTCATGGGAAGGGAGGTGATGACCTGACCAACTGTATACTGAATCTATCGGTGTTGTCAGCACCAATTAAATATGAGTGAGCTTTGAGGCAAGTACATACCGATGCAAGGACGACACAGATAAGGATAACAGTATCAAATGCGCTTGCTAACCCTGACAGAGTCAGATCTGTTCTGGACTTGGAGTCATCGTAGAATTCAGCATCTTTCTTCAGTCGGTCGGTGCACTCGATAGAACATTCCTACTCTAGTAATCCGGCGCTGCGACGTAGAAGATATCCGACGAAGTGGCTCAACATGGCTGCTGCGCTGCGATTGAGATGAGATGAACTAAGGAGGGAGGCGGCTTTCAGATCGAGGCGGCGGGGCTAGGTACTGCTACCGTGACCAGAATCGATGCGATAGCCATCCGGGTTCGATATTCGATAGGTGATGTTAGTTAATAATGAAAGAAATACCTGTCACCAAGTAATAAACTCAAAACGAGACATATCATGCGCCGCCAGCTGGGTTGCCTGCCATTTGTAGGAGCGTTGGCAGGGGTGCAGCCTCCTTTGTAACCTTGTTGACCCGCCACATCTCTTACAGCTGCCACATTCACCCTGCTGCTTAGTACAAATCTCTATCAATTCTATTACCTCCTCCACTTCTCCAGCACCTGCAATTTACACACCAGTACAAGCAAACCAAGCCTCAAAGAATGCATCAATGAGAGTTGCATGTCGAATATGCTCAACAAGCGAAGTGAGCTAGCCTAAGGATCATGCTCATAGACATAGCATTCGCTATATCTACGGCCGGTTGGAGTGAGAGTAATGATACAGTTTCACAGCAGAATAAGTAACATACATATATTTAAGGGAAGTTCCGGAAGTAGGTAGGTGGTTGATTGGAAAATTTTGCAGAAATATATACAACAGTGTTTTGCAGTTCGACAACGCATGAGTTGTGTTCTCGAGGGGATTTAAAGTACTACTACTTGAGTAGTTCTGGTCGAGTCAGAGTTTCCCAAGATAATATATGTTGTCACACTGTCTTGGGCAGTCGTCACACAGGTGGGCATTGAAATCAATACTAGCTGGCGGAAATTTGCCAGGGCGAAGAAGCAGTCCAATATTCATTATTCCTAGATCTTCTATTAGCAACATAAAATACGAACCTCTTGCTGGAAACAAGTTTCGCATATTACATAAAGAACCCAATGCTTGAGTTATTCGTGAGAGAGCTGAGACAGCGCCCACTGCTCAAACAGGTTCGTCACAAAATGTACCACCCCAAACATCACGACCCATTGTGAAGTCCCAACTAGAATAGAACCACGCGCCTTTGAGTTTCCCACACCTCTTATCGGCCCACTGCTCGAAGACGGGAATATGGCCGCCCCCGCAATGTTGCTTTTGACAAGAGGCATTACAATGATACACAATGGCACTTCCAGCCTTCGCAAATAGAATCGCTTGCCTTCCTGTGCAGTAGACCACATCATGCTTGTGACGCTCAGGGACCTCTTCGATATTGCAACGATCATGGAAGCTACTCATCGCTTGCATGTAGTCCGCAAGAACCATGGTATTGTAGGGGTGGCAATCGAAGTTCCTAGGATGATTCGTGAAGTTGTCGCCCGTAGCGACTTGAACCGTCAGGTCATGCGCAGCGGGCTGGATGATATCCCCGATACGAACTAGACCAATGCTGCTGTATTCGCTTGCGAATTTGGCTGAGGGTATAGTTTGTGCTGCGGGATCTACCAAATAAACGCCGTCTTCCAAGTTAGGGGGAGGCCGGTAGGCATGACCTAGAGCCATGAGCAATGAGAGAGAGAGAATTTGGATTGACTTCATTGTACAAGGTTTGGAATAGGGGTAGCCCCGAGATGCGACGCTCAGATGTGGTACTAGGCGTATGTTGGAGGCGTAGGATTGGGCCTCAGGACTGAATCAGATTGTCAAGACTTGGTATTATCGAACATGCTGAGGATAATTTGGGAGAATATATCTCTAATGTATGTGGGAGGAACGGGCCCCTTTCAGGTCTGTCGAAAGCGTTTCATTGTCATTCAAATAGGCGCCCAACCCCAGCCCATCTTCGTTATGCACATCATCACCTAAGCCCAACCCCCATAAATGTTATACTTTGACATTCATCCTATTGAAATTGTGCATGAAGCAATTTCATTTTATATGAGAAATCCTATCAGATTTAGTCCGTCGCAGAAGATAGAGTTCAAGCTCGTAGTGGGAACGACGACATTCGGGGATCAATACGAGGCTGAGCAACGGCGTGGCTTGGATCGCGGTTGATGACAAACCCTGGATGGTTTTTTCAATACACTAGTCGACCTTCTAGACGATCACTAGATTAATATATTTTTCGCTTCACAAATGAAGAGTGTAAATCTGCAGCTTTTTAAATGATAGCGATAAATTAATTCATGAAGACCGGGGTATCGTGCGGCTCCGAATATGATCAAATTGAATATCTGAGGAAACCGGGCTGAATATACTTGGTAGTCACGATCTATGAAGCATGATATTTCAACTAAATCTAAACCATAGTCCGTTGGTTATGTAGGTTCATCATCACCTGATTTAAGATTCAAGGCATTGCACGTGTGATGGCATGTCGTCCTGCTGCCAGAATTCAACTAGTTCTAATCCGCGGTCAGTTTGGGTACCTTGGCGGTTTATGGCCTATGAATGACGTACGTCTTCGGCCGGTCGAATGACTGTGATGTCCGAGCCACTGAGGTTGTTTGAAATATTGCTGCCTTAGTAAGACAGAACTTGATAGATAGAAAACATCTCTCGCGTCTCTCGTCATCCTCTACTTTCTTCTTAACAGCCTTGCCCCATAATGGACAAACGCAATCTGGGCGTTCGCCCCTCAATGTGAGCCACAAGTGCATCAGCCCATCCGTATTACATATGCCCGCCCAGGTGCCGGTATTGTCGTCATGTCGTAGGTAATAAAAGCGTCTGCTTGCCGAAGCTATCTATAGTCCGTATATTTCTTTGAAAACCTTCAATCATCAAGCTTATCACTAAGTATGGCTTGTGGGTAGCCCATGGGTACCCATAGGAACCCATAGGTTTCTATGGGTAAGCTGCTCTGTAGGTAGGTTTTTTCCGGCCCGCCTACAGAAACCCGTAGGTACTTATAGGCTTTAAAAAACCTATAGGCTTTTAGATTATAGTTTATAAATATCTACAAGTTTTTAAATAAACGTAAAATATATATTAATTTATATAATAATTGTTAAAAAAAAAAAAAAAAAAAAAAAAAAAAAGAATTAAAACTACCAAATTTAGGTTGCTAAAAAACTTATATAAACTTTATAAATTTTATAAACTTTAACCTATAATTTATAGAACCTATTTAATTATCTAATAGGTTTTATAGGCTTTAATTTACAATTTATAGAGCCTATATCGACCTAATAGGTTTATAAGTAGCCTATGGGCTTATGGGCTTTTTTCTATGGGTAGGTTGTGCCAACTTTACTTATCACATCTTATTCTAGTTGAGAGTTTATACGATAACTATGCGATTTCTTAAACTCTACTTCATGGGTTTTCACATGATTCCTGTGATGATGTGGCTATCACTTCACGTACCAGACGTTGATCGGCGCATCCAGTCATCGATTGAATAGGTTTCCGAAAAACTCGATGAACGATCGATAGAGCAACAGCAACAAGGCTGCCCTAACGAACTCAAAGTCCTACTTACTGAGATCTATCACGACTTTCAATATGGCTGGTTCACTCCAAATTTCCTAGCGGGGATTGCTGGGGGGGCAGCCGTGAGTATGCCAAGTTGGATCGCTGCTGAATACGGATGTCGGGTCTATTGGACCTACCGCTATGGAGGATGTGATTATGCTCATTGTGAGGGTTTGGGGGCAGCTGTTGGAAGTTTTGTGTAGCTTGGCCTTACTGTGTTTATCACTGCGGCTATGTATATCAGAGAGGGATACCTCAGTTCCATGACTTCTTCTACGCGGGCTGTGAAAACACCTTGAGCATGGGGTATCAATCACTACAGAGAGTCCGGGTTGAACTTCAAGATATATCATCACAGCTTTGCACCTTCGCCTTTCACCAACCAAATCTGGAGAAGTCAAAAGAGATATGAGCGTGTGTATACTCAGTCCGTCCATTACTAGATTATTTGGAAGCACTATACTGACGGTGAGGGTATACAAAATTGAGTGGAAAGGTGATAATCATCGGAGGAAGAACAACTAGCTCCAGCACATGATAATAGATGGTGTGATGCAAGCCAAAGACACAGAGGGTCGCAGTACTCATCGCGCCTCATCTCGATAAAAGTTTCTACACAATCAACAGGAGGCTCAGGGCGCTCTGCCTGATGCTATTCTACCTCATTCCCGCAATCCTCTGGGTATGCCTCGACTTTCACCGTCACATCAATGCATTCATTGAATGGGCATCTCCCAACCACGTGAAAAACCTGCTCATCGAAATACATCACGGCTTTGCGAGCCCAGGGTGGAGCTCCCCGATGCTGTAGCAGCGAGTATCAAGGTACAAGCTTGGCTCGCCACCGAATACAGCTGCCGAGCGTATGGAATCTATCGCCGTGGCTGGTATGACATGTCTTATTGTGAAAACTTGGGAACACGAGTCGGAGCTCCTTTGCCGGTTTGCATTATCACGTTGTCGCTTGGACAATGCACTACGCACCCCTGGAAAGAGAATGTAAAGTCGTGCAATTTACTCCGAGGAGGGTGGGAGATCTGTGAGATGGAGTTGGTGGTGCCGTTAGCCGGGGTTTGAATAAGGACAGGGCGATTATAGCGGCCACGATATCAATTTACAAGGCAGAAGGATGAACAGGTATCCCTACGAGCTGCGTACTCCATCGTAATAGACAGGATCAATCGCGGAATTCCACTTTGGCGTGTCTCATCTTCTGCATATTAGCCGATAGTCGACGGCATCGTGGCCGGGGGTACGCTGCTATTTGGTAGAGTTTCAAACCAGTGTGATCGCAAAAGCTTGAACAGAATGTATCGCATTCATCAATAAGCACCTAGTACTGTGCAGGTCTTGGCAATTGCTGTTGTCCATATATGAACGTAGCTGTCGTGGTCTTATTGGCGCTTACCTTCCTAGTTGGCAGCCAGGTACGCACTTGCCAAAAATACATTCATCAAAGCTTTTCCTTCCGACAGAATCGGGGCGTGACGACAGACTTCTCGGCCATGGTTTTGGAGATCGTCTGCTCGGCCCACTTGTTCTATCGCTTTCTTTCTTTCTCTTCCTATTCTTCATGTTCTTTCTCACTTGCTAATAAGGGATCATTCTTTCTGCTTTGCAATGTACGTATACATGGGGATCCAGAATCAATATCCTAGTGTTCCAGCAAGCACCCCAAATCTTCCTTCACTGTGCCTGTTATATCGAATCTTCTTCTAGCCTATCCCCTCCTCTTCCTCTCAAACAACCCTCTCCTCTTTCTTTTGATCCAGCCTGCGAGCTGAGCCTGGCTTAGCTAGACCCATAAGCTGGACAATCCGGATCATCGCAGTACGTATCCTTCGCGAACCGAGGGAGTGCCATCTTGAGCTTCTCGCAAAACTTTTTTCGGCCGCGCTGAGCCTTCTTACACGGTTCGATCTCATAAGCCCAGTCCTTGTTCTTGTCGAGCTGGCGGCAGCCGCACATGTAGAATAGGTCGTGTTGTTGGCACATTTGGCTTCTTGTCTTGGCGTTTTTATTTTCTTGTTGGATATTCTTGTTGATTTAGTCCAAGATATGAGCTGGGAAAGCAATGCGTTCACAGGTCAAGTTGTATGGGATAAGATAAATAGGGAGGCGCCGTCGCTTTTGTAAGATGCTATGTAGCTTGGAGGCTGGGTGTCTGATTGAGGTGTGAATATATAATCAATAAGTGCAAATTTGTTCAATTTCTTCTCAGAACAAAAATCTCTGAAGTCTTCGATCAACTATTAAAGAGACTTGCGAATTTATCTGACTATCAAGCACAAAGGGATCTGCTCCTTTGTGCTTTGGTCACATGACGCAGACACTTCGATCAGGTGATCATAATTGCCAATACGACTCGACGCAGCATCTTCCAGCACTGAGATCATACTTCAATGGGTCCAAGAGAGTTCTTGAACAGTATGGTTTCATCATCCATGAGGGGGTATCAATACTCGTAGATCACCTTGCTTTCACTTTCCTGATGATAACCTTGCCACCGTCTAACTGCCAGCCGACACCATCTTCCGCAGTGAGCCGTGCCCAAGGCACATCGGTGCAAGTCTCCAGAAACGCCAAGTCGACGGAGAGATAGGTCCTCCCAAAGCATTTCAGCAAGTGGCGCCGCATAGTTTCCTCCGCGTACTCGAGTAGTTTAGCGCGATGCCCGTCCACGCTGTGTTTCAGGCGTTTGAATCGGATGTAATTATCGTGAGCCAAGGCGTCGAGAACGGCATTGATTTTGGTATCTTTGAGGCGGTATTGATGCCGAAGCGCGAAGGCCTCTGTGAGGTTATTCCTTCTACAGGCCGTATCGAGAATGAGGTATGCTGTGACTTCATTCAACTCGACATTTGTCATACTGTGGACGGGGTGTATTCGACGTAGCAGATGGAGGATTGCGGGGTGATAGGACTCGGGATGTTTGACTAAGACAGACAGTCGGATGCAGAAAAGATAGGCTTGGATGGCGAAGTCGTCGGAGCGCTTGGAGGCGACAATGCCCTCTCGAAGCTTTCTAAGCGCAGAGAGGACATCCGACAGTGCTTTCGAGCTGGTTGAAATCGTAGTAGCGGGATTTGCGTTCGTAGTAGATTCAAGAGATAGATTTAAGGAGGCAAATCGGCGGAGAAGCTCGTCGCGCTCGCCTGCATCTGAGCAGAAGGTCATGTATCGCTCGACAATCTTCGTATAGTAGCGCTCCTGCGCCTTGAAGTCTAACAATCTTTCCCCCGAAGCGTAATGTCAGAAACGAAATATAATGCAGAGCGAAGGAGAGGAGGAAAAGACCTGTTGTCGCCCTTGGAAGGAAGGCCCATCGCTTCGAGGGGATCGAGTTCTACAGGTTTGAGGCGACTCCAAGGCGCCGAAGTTGCCCTACCGCCTCGAGGGCCTCGAGGGGCACTGCGTCCGTGCATAATCAAGTCATATCATGACAACTGACGAGAAGATTTTTCACCAAAGACTGTGTTGTAATTATCTAAGTCACAGATCAAGAGGGTCATGATTACGTAAGGTAAGACGACCCCTCCATCTATGCAAATATACGAGCCCCGTTAGTAAGCTTCATTACTTCATTATTACGATGCATTAACGGATAGTACTCTTTGGGGATTAGGCAATTATGCAACACCATATTAACCTCCCGAGTCAACATCAACTCTCTCGGAAATCGTTCAAATTTCTTTAATCGACTTCCTTTATAGAGGGTAGTGAGCTGGTATAACACTAGAAGAACGTGGAACTCGCTTATAGGCTATAGCCTACACAAGGCTTTGTTTTTCTTTTGTCACGCACCACAAAGGTTTGACTACATTGGTCTACCTCTATGCTTCTACACTCATGAATTCCGAAAACGGTCATTTATTATTGAAAGAAAGACAACATGGAGCGCTAGGCTTTTGCGATGGATGTTAGATAGTCATGGTGTATATGCATAGCCAGGAAAGCATTCGTTCGATTATATCAGTGGAGACAAACAATCAATCCTAGTCTCTATCATTAAGATGAGCAACGCCTTGCCTCCAGTGGATGAAGAAGATGTATTCGCCGACAGTGATGACGACGGCGACGTCATTATGGCCGACGCCTTTCAACAAAACATCCACTGGGCTTCAGACGACGATGATACCGATGATGAACGGCTAGATAATCCAGCACCTCTACCGGCTCCGAATCGGACGACGATCGGTTTCGAGCTTGAGTTTTTGACGGCTCCTTGTTCAAAGACCGCTGTCGATCCACACCCAACCGATGGGCGCCTCAACTGGGAGGCGGTCAGAAACCGGTTGGACGATCCCGGAGATATCCCCCTAAATGTCATTGCCTACGGCCTACGGAATAATCTCATAGACACCCTAAGAAACGAAGGTATAGCGGCAAATAAGACGCTTGAAACGCCACATTGTAGGTCAAGATTATAGTTCCTTATTCACATCAGGTACTTGGTCAAGTAAATAAGAGCAGCTCTTCCTAACAACATTTACTCAATCCTAGTTGGCCGTTATTCTTGTTTACCCACCGATCGCGCAATTGTCGATCATGCTCACCACTGGTGGGACTCTTTTCCAAACACTTTCGAAGAACAACTTAGAGGTAATCCGGCAATGAATAATGATGAAATTATCAGGACATGGAGAAGGACATATAAGGTGGAGTCAGTGATCCTCTCACCGACTTAACACTCTTGAGTACTAATTAGCTTTTCTTGTAATCAGGCGCCGGGACAGGAAGGAATTCCGAGAGGCTACTGGGTCCCACACGCTGGTACAATCATTCAAAGATTTTCATATAAACAAAGGCATTCAGCCACACTTTACCACTTTCCAATCCGTAGCCTCGCTCGGAATTAGAAACAGGATCGTCGGCCACGCGTCAAACCCAAACAAAGATGCGATTGCAGCAAGATTTCATGATGAGATACACGCATGGCTTGTTCAGAAGAAGGTCAGATCTTCAAAAGTTATCGGTGCGCCTTCATGGAGCGCAAACTGCAATCTGCATCTAACTTGAAAACCCATTTCTCATCCGATAAATTCAGACTGTGTAGGAAGGCTATCCTTACTGACAAGCCATGTTTTCAGCATGATTATCATGTCAACGAGCAACGAAGAATCGACCCGAATTGCGTTCGAGTTAGAGGCTCAAACACCAAGTATCATGCGTGGACCTGTATCGAGTGAGTCAAGCGAGTAGCTTTTGTGAAGAGTAAAGCATGAGATACCGTGATGACTAATACATTTACATTTATCAGAGAATGCACGGTAGAAGCGCCATGGGTATGTCCCGTTGATGCCATAGGTAACCGGGTTGCCCCACAGGATTTGTACGTCTGGTGGAGTGCAGAAGTTATCTCGCCTATATACGACGTCAACAAGTATGTGTTCCCACTAATCCTTTCTGAAATTCCGCCCAAATTGTATTGTACTGGATGTGAAAATCACTATAAGGTTTCAGCAGTAACATGCGACTAACTCTAGTCTGTGCCAGCGTTGAATGTCGAAAGTCGGTATTCAAAGTCTGTCAGACGCTTCGAGACACATTCAGAATACACAAACCCCTCGAAGAGATAGGAAATGGACTCCACGGTATTGTTACCTCCCCACCCTATAATCAGTTCCACATTTCAAAGAATCTTGCTCTCGATATCTTGTTTATTACCGCGACGTGAATCCCAATCTGACTCCACACGTGTTCTAGTCCACGTTGGACAGGAACTAGGTTGGACATTGCTTCACCTCAAGAAATTCGCGACATTGTATGTCTTTCTAGAGAGAGAACTGTTCAGCTACCACCGTCGAGACCGTTCCACGGGCATGTATTGCACACCCATGAAAAGATTGCCCGGCGGGCTCCTAGAATGGGCCTTCAGGGACAATCCGGCACTTTTTGGTAATGACAACAGGGCAACGACGCAGGAGCCCGACAAGAGCCGTTACGAACGTCAGCTCGAAAACCACGTACCGTTAGACCAGCTGAACAAGTTAGGGGGTGATGAACACAAAATGAGACTTTGTTTACAGAACTTATGGCAATACGATACTGTGGATCAAGTTGCTCACCGTTTTGGTGCGGACGCCGCGGGGGTGAAGGGTGCGCTGAAAGTCTATATACGCGGTAGGAAACGCTCTCAGACGTTTGATGGGGCATCTAAAGATACTATCGAGTTCAGGATGAGTGAGTGGCCAGAGTGGCACCCTTAGTGTAGAGAGAAGAATATATGCTGACGAGGATCGATACTTTCTAAATATCAGTGCAAGGGACGTTAGATGCCGGCCATATATGGAAATGGGCCCGCATTTGCACGTCTTTGGTTTCCGTCGCCCGGGATTCAAACCGCACACAATTCAAAAATCTGATTGGGCAACTCTTAAACGAAGAGTAAGTCTCCAAGCCCCCCTTCCTGTCCTCGCATCACTATTCTCGCTTGATCCTTATGCTTGAACTTGCCCTCTAACAAAGACTTGCGCCCAGGCGGGTGTTGGAAAATGCAATGACACCTGAAGATAGACTCTGGTGGTCGATGAACAAGACGGACGGCCAGTTTTTCGAGTATCCCGATTTGTTTTGGCCAACCGTATTCATGGCGCCAGGTGCTGGTGACGTCAACGGCTAGGGTGTATCGGACGAGCGAACGGGACTTTGCTTCCATCCTAAATTTATATTTTAAATAATTGGGGTTTCTCTTTGAAAAGTTTGAACGTGACATTAAATCTCACGAGATAGGTCTATTCTAGAAATCTCAAGCATATTCTGTTCGCGAGGCCGAATTTGACGACTAGCTTCTTCATTGATCTTGTGTCATTCCCATTTTTCTGCATCCTCTTCATATTATATGCGATCTTCTGTTGAAGGCGACGCAACGTATTCTGAATATATTACCATATCAAAAGACGCTTCATTGTATTACGTGTTAAGGCGATCTTCCCATTGCGACGGTTCACATGAGCGAAAGTATTTATCTGGTGAACTTGTGGTTCACGCGGTAACGAGTCGAAAAGAAATAATCAAGGTGAGCTTTGGGTTGATGTCGCAACTAATATTGATGCGTTTGTTAAGGCTGCTGAAGGTAAGGTCTACCCGTGAGTGTAGAGAGTAGTAACTGTTAGAGGTCGTACTACAGGCAGCTACGTACTGTATTTAAACCCCGAAGACCGTATGCTACTGTATCAGAACTTTCCTAATAACAACTACTTTAGAACTTATGCATCTTTTCTGGTGGTTAATATAAAGGACCGCGCGCCTCGTTAGCCGTAGTTATATTCATATTATTATTATTATTATTAAAGCTATCTATTACGAATTCCAGATCAGGTCAGCTGGCCTGTTATGTCAACCCTATATATATGGGACCCGACAGCCCCGACATAGGCATATTATTTATCGATATAACTATATTGTTTTAGTATATAAAAACTCGACAAATTCGAGCGTCGAGTTTATCGAGTTTTTTAATTTAAAAAAATAAACCGTCGAGTTTATCAAGCCGTTTAGCTCGATTAAATATTTTATCGATTTTATCGATTTTATATTTTTATAAAAATATATATAAAAAGTTTAATTATTCTATATCTAGTTATTTTTTTAGTTTTTTTTTTAGCTATTAATTTTATATTAAATATTATTTTTATTCTAAATTTTATTTATTTATACTATTTTAAGAAAACGAATTTTTTTTATAACAGTAAAAATATTTATAAACTTTTTGACAAATATTTTTAGTTATTTTTATTATTATCTATAAATTAAAATTTTAATATAACTATATATTTCGAAAAATAATAGCGTTTATTATATTTTAATAGTTTTTTAATTAATAAAAAAACTATTAAACTTAATAGCTTAGTTTAAGTATAAATAATTTAAAATAAAATAATAGCAAAATTACTAATAATAGTTTACAAAAAAGTCAAAATTTTATATTTTTTTAAAAAAAAAGTAACAACGAAAATTTTAGCTTTAAAAATAATAATTAAAACTTAAAAAAAAAAAAAAAACACTATTTCTAATAAAACCTAAATATTAATTAATAATATTAATAATAATAAAAAACTAAACTAGTTAATAATAACTAATATTTTTTATATTTTTAATAATTATATAAACTAATACGATTTTAATATTTTTTATTTTTTTTGTTATAAATATTATAATAATAAAATTATTAAAATAAATTATTATAAAAGCATTAATAATTTAAAAATAATTTATTAAAATAACTATATTAGCTAAATTAATTATAATAGCTAATATATTAACTATTTTAATATTTTTATAATAAATTATATTTTTTATTTTATTAATAGTTTTAATAATTATAATTATTAAAATATTAATAAACTAAATAAAAAAGCCAAAATTTAAAAAAAAAACTTTAATATTTTTAATATTAAAACTTTAGCCTAAAATTTAATTAAAAAACTACGATATTTTAATTTAAAAAACTCTAATAAACACTTTTTACGTTTTTATTATTATTAAAACTAATTATATTTTTTATAATAATATTTTTAAATAAAAACTATAAACTTATTTTATTAAAATTTTATAACAAAATAATAAAAATAAAAAAATTTTTTATCTAAATAAAACTTTATTTAAAATTTTATCAAAACTTTTTTATTAATAAATATTAAAAAATTATAGCAACGTTATAATTTTTAGTAGGGAAAATTTTTTTATAATTTAAACTAATTTTCAAAATTTTTTTCGAAAAATCTATAACTATAATAAAACTTAAAATTAAATATATTTTTAACAAATATAAAAATTTCGAAAAAAAACTAAAAATATTATATAAAAACTTTAATAAAATATAAAACGCAAAAAAATAACTATACCGTTTACGATAAACGAAATTAATAGCCGATTATATAATTAAATTTAAACGACTAGTTTTAATTTTAAAATTATTTAAATAAGTTTTATATTACTTTTTTTATATTAAATTAAAAACTTAAATATAAAATAATTTATATAAAAAAAAAAAAACCTAATAATTTCGATAAATACGTCGAAATTACGGTTATAATAAATCGAAAAATTTTTAACAAATATTTAGAAAAAAAAAAATCTACTAAAAACAAAAACAATAAAAACTTAAAATCTAATAAAAAGACTAAAAAAATTAAAGCTATATCTAAAAATAATCGGCAAAATAAATTATAAATTAAATACTTTAATTATAGCAAAAAAAGATATTATAAAAAAAAATATTGCTAAAAAAAGTCTAAATATTAAAAAAAAAAAATCTTTTAACTTTAAAAAAAAGCTAAAATTCTAAAAATCTATAAAAACGACGAAAAAAATAGTATTTTTAAAACAAAAAAGTCGTCTTTTAATATCGAAAACAAATATACTATAGTAGTTTTTTATTAAAAAAAAAAAAAAAAAAAAAGTTTTTATAAAACAATATAAAATTTGCTAAAAAGCAACTTTTAAAATATATAACAAATATCTAAAAAAACTTAAATTTTTAATAATAATCAAGCTAAAATATATATATTATAATTTTTTTATTTATTTTAAATATTTTAAAAAAAAAAATTTGCTTATAAAATATTATATTAAAAATAGTATACTATTTATAACTATTTTATATATTAAAATATTAAAAATAATAATAAATATTATTCCAAAAACTATATTAAAAAAAATTATTCAGAATTTAAAAACGCAAAATATAATTATAACTATAATTTTTTAAAAAATAAATATTTAAAAATATATAATATATATCTATAATTAGAAATAAATAAAAAAGCTATTTTTTAAAAATATATATACTATATAATTATAATCTACGATTAGTATAAATTTTATTTATAAAAAAATTCTAATATTTATAAAAAAAGAGTCGTTTTAAAAAAATCAAACTATATTAGCAGTAATACTATAAAAAAAAATACAAAACCCGAAAATTACGAGTATATTTACGTTTAAAATATTTAGAAAAAGGAAAATTTTAAAGCCTATTTTTAATATATAAAAACAAAAATAAGCCGAAAAACTATTAATTAAAAATATTTTTGCTATATTACTAGCTATTATAAAAAATACTTAAAACTATTTTGTTTAATTAGCTAAAAAAGATAAAAAAACTATATAAATAATAAATATTTTAAATATACTAAACAAAAAGTAAAAATTTAGAAAAAATTTTAACTAAAAAAAAGCAAAAACTTTTGTTAATAAAGCAATAATAATTTATAATTATTAAATATTGGCGAAAAATTAATATCGGTTAAAAAAAAAAAATAAAAATTAATATTAAATAGCAAAAATATACTATAAAAACTCTAATCGATTGCGGTTTTTAAATTAACGCTATATTTTTAAAAATAGCTAAAGCTTTTAAAATATTATAGCAATATAAAAAAAAATATATAAAATAAAAAATATCGATAAACAAATCGTCGAATACGATAAAAAAAATTCAGCAAAAAACTAGCTTTTTAAAATTTAGCATATAAAATTACTAATTTATATAAATTTTCGATATTATAAATATATTAACATATAATATAGTTTTAAATTTATTATAGCTAGAAAATTATAATTTTATTATTAATTAAAAATAAAATTTTCTATAATAGCCGACAAAATTAATCTATTTAATATAAATTATTATAATAAATTTATAAAATATATTATTTAAATATTATAAATATAAAAAACTTTTTAGAAAAAAATAAAAAAAAAAATTGCTACTATATAATTAATAAAATTATAAAATATTTATTAAAAATAGTTATTATTTTAAATTATATTAAATATATTATATAGATTTAAATAAATCTTAAATTTTATAAAAATAGATATAGAAAAATTTAAAAAAAAAATACTTTAAAAAATCTAACTTATTTATAAAATATTTAATTATTTTAGTTTTAAAAATAAAAAACGGAAAATAATAATTTAATAAAAAAAAACGACTATAATATTAATCGGTAATAAACTATTAATAATTAAACGATATTATAAAAAAAAAACAAATATTTACTAATATTTTTTATAACTATAAAAAAAAATATTAGTAAAGCAAAATAGTTTATAGCTTTAAATTTTAAAAAAAAATATTACTATATATATATAGCTAAAAAAAAAAAATAAAAAACAGCAATATAAACGATATATAAATATTTCGAATATTAAATTATATTTATAAAATTTACTAATATTTTAGCAAATTTTTAATATATAATTATAACTATTTTCCGAAAATTCTTAAATAAATTTGTTTTCGTTTATTTAAACGATATTTTTATATATTTTTCTAATTTCGATATATATAAAAAATATATATAACTAATACTATAAATTTTATTAAAAGCTAAGCTTTTAATAAACGGAAAAAAAATATATATATAGCATATTTAAAAAATGGATTTTTTCGGATTTATTATTACTTTCGGAAATATTTAAATTTAAAAATCTAAAATCGATACTATTAAAAAATAAATTCTACTAAAATAAGCTACTATTATAGATATATATTAAATATTAAAATTTTTTAATTATATATAATTATTAATTATTAACTATAGTAAAATTACGAAACTACTAACGGTTTTAATTATTAAAAACTATAAAAACTAAATATTTAAAATATTTAAAAAAATACAAATAGTTTTTATTAAATTAAAAAATAAAATTATAGAACGATTTATTTTAAAATTGCTAAACTATTAAAAAAAAAAAGATTTAAAACAAACGCCTTAAACGGCGCTATCGCCGGAGTTTTCGAATAATAAAAAAATAATAAAAAATAGTACTTAATAATATATTATTTAAAAATATTATAAAACGCTATACTATACTATTTTATTTATAATAAAAAATTATTAATAATTATTATAGTTTTTAAAAAATAAAAACTTTTTTTTATAAATATTAAAAAACTTTTTAAAATTTATTCGAATTATTAAAACTTTATTTAATTTATAACTATAAAAACTATTAATAAAAAATATAAAAACTAAATAGTTTTTTTATTTAAGTTTAACTTTAAAATTTGTTATATTAAAAAAAAAAAAATATTTAAGCGGATATTTTTAATTAAAAAAAAATTTATAGTATTAAAATATTTAAAAAAAATATCTAATTTTTTTATTTTTAAAAAAACGGAAACTTAAGCATTAAAACTATTATTAAAAATTTTATAAATAATATAAAAAAGTTCTATAATATTTATAATAAATAAAAATAATAAAAATTTTAATAATTTAATAATTAATAAAACAATTATTTTATATATTAAAAAAAAATTTATATTTTTAAAGCTTTTTAACGATAATTTATTAAAGATTTTTATAAATATTTTTTTTATAAATACTAAAAAAAAGCTAAAATTTAATTAAAACTTTACTGAAATTTTAATTTCTTTAATAGCGCGATTTTTGTTAAAAAAATTATTTAAAAATATAACTTTTACTATAAAATTAAATATAATAAATATAAGTTATATAGTTTATTTTAATTAATTATATTTTTAAATTAAATTTAGAAAATTATTATTTTCGATTTTATTACTAAATTTTCTAGGTTTAAAAAATTTATAATTTAAATAAAATATAATAATATATTTATTATAATAAATAAATTTACAAAAATAGCTAAATTTATATTATATATAAAATTTAGCTTATTCGAAAAACTAGTTTATATTATTTAAAAAAATTTAATTAGCTAATATAAAATTTTTAAAAAATTTATTACGAATAAAAATCCTAAAATAGTATTTAAATATTAGCAATTATTTGCAAAAATATTTAAATTAAAATACCGTTTTTTTATTATTTACTATTTTTAAATAAACAAATAAATTAAAATTATTAACTAAATTATTAAAATATACTTTTATTATTATATTAATAATTAATAAAATAATTAAGTAAAAAAACTATTTATAGCAAAATTTATTTATAATAATTTAAATAATAAATTATTAAAAATATTATTTTTTAAAGCTAATTATAAATTTAATCTAAAATTTTACTAAATACTATTTTAAAAAATCGACGTATTTTTTGCTAAAATATAAATAAAAAATCTAATTAATTTATAATAATAACTATAATAAAAACTATTTTTTTTTAAAACAGAATAAAAACCTATTATAATAAAAAAAAATTACCGGAGCTAATTTTTTAAAAAAAAAAATAAAGTTTATCTATTTTAAAAAAATATTAAAACAAAACGGTTTAGTATAAAATTCGATTTTAAAAAACTTACACTATTTAAAATCGACAAAATCGTTTTAAAAACTAATTATTATTTATTATTATTTTTTACTATAAAAATATATTTTGTTTTTTATATTTTATTATTTAAATTAATCTATTTAAATATTAAATTAAAAACTATTTTAAAAATAAAATCCGATTAAATAAAATACGATATTAAAAAAATTTTAGACTTTTATTAATATAGAAAAATTTTTTAATACCTAATTAAATAAAAAAATTTTTCGTATTTACAAAATATTTAAAAGCTTAAAAAATATTTAATAAACATTTCGAAAATTATTACATAATATTATTAATATTATTTAAATCGGCCGCAGCTATAAAAATAAGGTTAATTATTTAAAAAAAAAATTCGAAAACGTCTTAGTTAAAATTAATAAAAACAATAAATTGTTTTTTTTATATTTAAACTTTTACTATTTTGCGTTTTTTTTTTTACGCTTTTTTTTTTCTATTTATTCTAATTTTTTTAAACTATTTAAACTTTTAGCAATAATTACTGCAATTTTTTTACGCTATAATTTTTTTTGTTTCTGTAAACGACAAATTTTCGCGTTTATTTTCTCGCTTTTTTTTATAAAAATATTAATCTTATTTTCTAATTTCTAATATTAAAACGTTATATAATATATTTATTTCGAATTTACGCTTTTAGCGTCGTAATTTGATTAATTTATATTAATATATTTTAAATATCGATTTAAATTAACTAATATAAAATATTTTATATTTTAACAAATATACTAAAAATAAAAAGCTATTTTAATAAAATTTAATATGATTAACAAAAAAAAAAAAACCTTCTGCTACAATTTCTATTTAAAACGCAATAGGCAAGGTTTTAATTTTTTAATTTTTTTTAATATAATAGATTAATATCGTATAATAAAAAAAAAAAATAAAAAAAACAAATTTACAAAAACGAACAAACGCTAGTCTATTTATTATCGAAATAATAAAATATAAAAAAAAAAAATAATATTACAAATTCTAAATTAAATTAACTAGCCTATTATATTAATTATATATATATAAAACTTAATAGCTTCGATATAGATATATTATTTATTAATATAACTATATTATTTTAGTATATAAAAACTTAACAAATTTAAACGTCGAATTTATCGAATTTTTTAACTCGAAGAGATAAACCGTCGAATTTATCAAATCGTTTAACTCGATTAAATATTTTATCGATTCTAAAAATTCTATATTTTTATAGAAATATATATAAAAAGCTTAATTATTTTATATTTAATTATTTTTTTAGTTTTTTTTTTAGCTATTAATTTTATATTAAATATTATTTTTACTCTAAATTTTATTTATTTATACTATTTTAAAAAAACGGATCTTCTTTATAATAGTAAAAATATTTATAAGCCTTTTGACGAGTACTTTTAGTTATCTTTATTATTACCTGCAAATTAAAACTCCAACGTGGCTGTGTATCCCGAGGGATAATAGCGCTCGTCATACTATTGCTATTAATTTATTTTGACCCCTTTCGCTAGCCTCGATCGCAGCGTCCATTTGCTTCGTATGCCTCCGCTAAAATTTTACGATATACCCACTCATTATATCGTTATGCTCGCTGCTAAAGCATTTAAACGACCTCGGTGTGTACGCTGCAAGTGCTTTTAAACGACTTTCTTAATAAATATCGGCAAACTACATCGTTATGCTTGCTGCTAGAGCTTCTGAACGATTTTCGTTATATACGTTGCGAGTACCTTTGAACGGCTACGATATGGGTCGTCTATGCTACTAGGATAGAATTGGAAATAGCTTTATAATAGGATATCGATCAACGAATCCTATTACGAAAACCGAGGCGGTCTTTCTGTTTTCGTGGGACTTGTTGGAGGTTGTATTACAGGCAGCTACGCACTGTATTTAAACCCCGAGGGCTGTGTGCCACCGTGTCAGAACTTTCCCAATAACAACTACCTTGGAACTTATGCATCTTTTCTGTAACTATATGGGCAATTAATGTAATAGGGTGAGTGATTATATAAGCACTATCGCACCACTAAGGAGCCTACAATTCAATTTCGCATTGAGCTTTTTCATATATCAATTTTTATGCATAAGTGTTTAAGATGTAAGAATTCATTGATTTTCCAGTTCACAGGGTCAGTTAGGGACTTGCACACCTCACCCTTGAGTGGTGTAGGTTGTGTTGAGCCCTTAACTCGGACCCGATTTCATTAATTGACTATAGTACATCATATAGCTATTTATATGAAGTTATTTTTTTGAGTTCAACCAGATTGAAAAGATTTCCCAAATACAACACGATACTGGAAATGAACAAGTATGGCCTATCCATCTACTGCTTGAACTGAAAAAGGTATTGTTGTATACGAGGGCTGGTTCGAAAACTCTTTTTTTTTTTCGAATAACGAATAACAACATGGGAAAAGAAAAAATACGACTAGTGAAATAGAGCACGAGAATCAGAGTACTGCCAGCAGTGATGAAAAAGAAGGTAATGATCAAGGTGTGCAGGTACAGAAATAGGGGCGTAGCCCCTAATATAAAAGGAAATGAGGTCACGTGACGTAAGCCCCATTGCACTAGTTGGAGACGGCAGGCGATAAGTGCGTTACCTGCTACATCACAAACCTCCGAGCGTTGTGCTATGACAAGCATAGGCTTTTAAACATGTAGTACCTGCAGATAAGTATCCGTTCTGAATCTCAGTTTGACCATATATAAGCATAACAGTGTCGGGATATTGACGGTTATCCGAGTTTCTTTGAAATCAGAGGTAAATTTATTCCCCCTTTCCGTCATGCTTATTGATCGGTTCCTTAACACAACTCATCCCAGACGGTTATGCGAACTTGGTCTATTCCACTTTGCTTTTGCGGCTTTTCTATCGTCGCGTCGGGCTAATTCCACTCCGTAGTAGAAAGCAATGTTCATCTGTGCACCAACACAAGCAAAGCCAGATCATTGTCCTAACTCGGCTTAGCCTACTATTCTATCGCGAAACTCCGAAATAGCGGGATCAAGCCTGAGCAGGCCTTTGCCCTTTTCGGAAAACATTGTGGCTTGAGTAGATCAAGCGAGAGCTGGGGCTACTGAACACTTTGGGGAGGGATGGGTTTCCAGATTCGATGAGTCCGTAATGGCTTGCGTCTCTACTGCCAACCCCTGCGCGAGCTAATTGCTCAGTCCGAACAATATGCGCCTTCACATCGGCATTCAATGTTCCTAGGGAAGTCAGCCAAATTTTCGTGTATAAACAGCAGAGCATTTTCGATCTCACTAAACTTACTGGTTGCCAACTGCTATGCCTGATATTTTCCTGGGCAGCTGGGTGATGAACTCCGCAGCTTCGTGTACACCTCTAAGCCCAAGTCATCATGGGCTTGTCGTATCCACAGGACGCGTTCCAGTTGCGCTTTCGCATCTTCCCAGCAATGAGATTCTCCTAATAAGTTACCAGCGATCTCCGTCCATCTTAGTTTTAGCCAGTCATCCTTCTCAGGGTTGAAAATCAACATGGCCTCCATAGTCAGAAGCCAAAATAGAAGGCGACATTGCTCTGCGGTACCTGCTTCGAAAGCACCACAAGAATTGCGTAGTTTTCTAGTCAAGTCCGGATAGAGGCTGATGTCGCTTTCATTTTCCAATTTACTAATGCCTGGAGGACGCAATGCGGTGGTTATGAGGAAAGCCTGTATACCAAAGCAAAGTGCCTCTGATGCGGTGTCTTGGAGGGAGTCTCGTAGATATAGTAAGTCATAAAAGATTGAGTCGTAGATAGTCTGTAACCAAGAAGAGTCCAGGTAGTGGCTTGACGGCATGTATGAGTTGACCTGAGTTGTGACCCTTTTCAAGGTACTAAGTAGTGATAAGACTCTTGGGTCAATCAACGCATTGACCCCGCCGATTGATGTGTCACATGCCAATTCAGGCTTCGGATTTAAAACTCCCTGGTCGGATATTTGCTCCCAGACGTGCTTGGAAGTGTGGTTATTCAGTTCTGGAGATCTTCCACTACTCGAGTAGGTCGCGAGATCAAGACTGCACAAGATGTCGTCATGTTATTAGCTGACAGATTCTCAGCGACTTAGAAAAGCTTCTCTCACTTACCAGTACATGTGATATCTCAATGTAGGCCGTCGAGACAAGAAATCATCACGGCCACGAAGTTGAAGGATTGTTTTGATTGCGGAAGAGTGGGCAATAACCTCATCATGTCTACCAAGCCGGAATGAAATATTTGCAAGGCAGTTGATGGTCCAAAAAGTGCTATCAGTGGCGTAAGTATCAACGTCATTAGATAGTCTGTCATTGAGGAGAAGTAATAAAGATTGATGGTGTTTTAGAGTATTCGTGGATGAAGGCTGTTGGCGCATTTGATCTTTGTATACTAAGACCATGAGACGCACCGCTTGCTGGAATACGGCATCCTCTGTGAGAAACTGGATCACAGGTATCATCACCTTGTCGGAAAAGTGAAAGCATTGATAAATAGGATAGCTCGAATCCTTCACTGCAATGAAGAGAGAGGCTTGATCGGAACAACTAATGTCAGCATGCTCTAAACTTGGCAAAAAGGCATGTATACCTATTGAGGCCAATTCCCTTGGGTAGCCTGGTGTGTCTTTATTGATGAATCGGATTATTTCCCAGTCCAAACTCATTACCGGGGTAGATCTCGGCTCTGGATGCACATGCTGAACGTGATCGCCGTGCGGGGCCGAAGTCACGGCAACTCCACTATCCGAGGTCGGACCCAGCTTTTGGCGTCGCGCGGCCCGGAGAGATCGCCTCGAATTATCTCGAGTGTTCTTTCCTCTCATGCAGTGGCTGCGGACAAGCCCTGAGTTTTGACTTTCAACCTTGCCGTCTTTGCCGCTAACGCTGACGAACGCGAATTTCGTCGTCATCCTATCAGCGTGTGGCGTTTCTGCAGCAGTCAGACTCCTATATAGAATGCAATGTTTGATGATGTAATGCAATGATGAATCCACGACATATCCAGGCCGGATTTTGCATGAATCAGGGGGGGAAAATCGCGATTGTAACTTTTGCGGCGCAGGCTCATCTCTGGAATGGCTTAGGGGCTGTTTGGTAGCAATAAGTTCCTGAGACTTATGGCACGTGACGTGCGCGCGGGCAGTACTTTGAGGTTTTTCCGATGGATGTATCCCTCCGTTTCGTACCTCAAGTACTACCCCTACCACTTATCCTTCAGAGAACTTATTCGGCGCCCCATCAATTGGATGATACTGATACGAGGAATAATAGATGTAGTTCAATTAGGTGGATTAATGATGTTGATAATCAGAAGTCAAGAGGGTCTATGACACCGTGTCCCGATGGAGTTGATATACGTGTGGTAACTGCCAATCGCACTGGGTACCACTTTCCTCCATACCAATACACCCAATCAAAACAGGCCTTGGCAGTAGTTATAGCGCCTTGGCAATTCCTTGGCAATAAGCACCCAAACGCACCTTATTGACGATTATTGCCCATCGGATTATCCAGCTGCTAAAAGCTCGTTGTAATAGCCATTGTTCAATTGTGGTAATGATGTTAATGTTGAGGCATTAATTCTGGTACATGAATCCACCCACCACTGCCAAGCCAGGGCCTGGAAGTAACGCCCCAGGGTTCAGAAGTCAATAAGTGCTGGAAACTTATTGCTACTGGTGGGATGGAAAGTGGTACCCAGTGCAGAAGGCAGTTACCACGCCTATATAAACCCATCGGGACACGGTATCATAGACCCTCTTGACTTCTGATCATCAACATCATTAATCCACCTAATTGAACCACATCCATTATCCCTCGCTTCACTACCGGACAGCCCCTTAGTAATTGACCACAATGTTATTCCTTCTGGGTTAGGCCCATTTGAACTACTTTGATAAGCTTAACTCCGTAGCTGCCACGGTAAACATCGACGCCGGTATTACCGAGGTGGTAATACCGGTTTATATCACCGCGACAGTAGCTCCAGGATTAGACAACCATCCTAAAAGGTGCGCGATCTCGGTTACAATATTGCCAGCCAATCGTGGCTATGGTCTATAGTGGCATTATGTTGCGATATCAAGTCCAAAAGAACGCCCACGAGAATGGAGATCAGCTACAGGTAAATAGCACTATCTGATGTCAGCAGGGTCCTGCTCCCAACCAGGAACTTCAGACAAAATGCAAGTTTCTCAAGACAAGCCGATCTATGGGACCGGTATACCAAGTGCTCGGGCCGAGCAGAGGTCGAGCACAGAATGAACGTACTGTTCATGCTTACCGACTGTCTTGCGAGATTCATAAGTACCATGCCAGATGGAAAAGGTTGTCGAAGACGCTCGAAATGAGCGTGTCATATTTTCGCAAACCTAGGTCATATCCATCTAGCTCAACCGCCTTGTCTAAAAATTTCATTATGAATCGCTTTTTGCCCCTGCTTAGTGTTGGTATTTGCATCCTCGTCATAGCTTTTCATGCTCTAAGGCTCCCTTCGTCGCATAATACTGTGGCTCGCCGTATCCGGCCTCTTCCAATAAGCCTCAATCTTTCCACCCGCAACTGGACTACGTTTAATATTCCGCAAACCTCTCGACCCTTGATTCACATAAGCTTGAGTCGATCCAAAAAAAAAAACGGCGGTCGTCGTAGCTTCGTTACACGAGGGTGCTGAGACCGTCAAAGAAGTCTGCGCGGCAAGTAGATCTACGAGCCCAGCGAGTGTCGCTTCGTGTGGTGTCAGCGCCCTGACAGCTGTCCTTTCCTTGCTTCTCGCTCTCTACCGATCAACAAACAACCCAGCTGGTCACTCCAGCCCAGTGCGGTCCCTCGACGCAGCTCCTAGAATGCGTATACACGAAGCTTTTCTCCCTGACAACATCTGTGACACCGTTCTCTGCCAGATTGTGGCAAGAAAACCTGGAGCCGCCTGGACCGCAATAGGCAATGCCACGGTCAAAGGCGAGTACCACGACGTCTATTTCTTTCACGAGACCATGTTCTTGGCATTCGCGCTAATAAGGGCAACGTCAGGTGGAGTATCGGACGCGACGACATTGACGCCGACGGTGTCGTTGTAACTTACTCTTGGGAAGACAACAACAAGGCTTCGTAAGTTGTTTATCCATAAGTCGATTTCCCTGCACTGATCCGCCTTCCTCTGTCCCGTTGGCTTGGCAGCTGTAGAGGAAATAGTATAGCTGTTTACGTGTTCCTAGGTGGGAAGATTGGGAGCTGGACGGTAGTCCGGCCATTGCCGACGATATGGGTGCATACATCGCGGCAAGCAATGCACCGATTATCTGCGCCAGTCTCATCTACCAGGACGGCGCTATGAGTACCGGTGTCATGACTATTGATACTAATGGTACAGACCTAGCTCTTGAGGGCGTTGTGTACGACGAGGCTCTAGCTTATTGCCTGAACGGCGAGCCTAAGGTCTTGCAGTGACGCGATGAAGATGGGGGAGGGGGGAGATTCATTTGAATGAATTCAATGGAACCCTTGCACGGTCACGTATTAGTGTATTCTGTAGAGATAACTGCTCTATTCACTTTTAACGTCACAATATTGGAGTTGTGAAAGAGTAGATTATACTTTGTATAGGTATCTAGTTGTTAGGTACCTCCTGCTTTGCTTACTTTCTGACTTAAATTCTGATTATTGTGATATATCCTACTCGTTTTGTCATTCATTTACTTACATATCTCATGGTCCCAAGAGCGCAAAAGAGACTAAGCTGCATCAAATTACCATATTATGCTGATATGTTCTTTTCAATTGCATGCTACCGGCTGTTGCGGCGATGCCGGAGCTCGGATCTCCACTGTGCTGACTGACTTTGCAGTGCGTGAGTCCCCTGACGCTGCTAGCGGGCTCCCGGTAGTGAGCTTGGACTATCTCCGCCGCTCGATATAATATCATGTTAGGAGGCATCCGCAAGCCTTTATATGAAGGCAGAGACAGGTTACAATGGCATCGACTTGATAAGTCAAAACAAAAAAAAGAGAGGGAGTACTTGTGACGACTCGACTCCTGGGAGAACAGGCATTGCACTTGAACGGCAGAAAGTCCGCGGTCTGCTTGCTTGGTGGTGTGTTCCAGGGGATCATTGACTATGTATAAGTGCTCCCTTTTTTTGTGCTATTTTTCCGGTTTAAATTGGAGGTGCCTGCGTATATCGTCTTGCTTTTAACACTCATGCGTTGCCTCCAGTTAGATGATAAATAAGCAATAGAGATTAAATTTGATCATTCTTTCAATCGAGCGAGTGTCCAATGCCGCACCTGATTTAATTCCCTCACACATTGTCCCTTTCCATTGCGTCCTCCACTCGTCCCTCTTGCCACAAAAAGTCGAAACATGTCAACACCGGGTAGAGCTAATATATCCTATACATCGATTCATGTGGGCCAGCTAGACCAGAACCACATAGCGAGAAATGCTGTTAACGGTGACGATGACGCTTCTTTGATGAACTGTGATGTCTGCTGCTTGACCATTGAGAGGCGTGCCGATGGCCTGCTTCCTGTGCTGCTTCTTGCGCTTGCCGGCGTTCATTTCGCAGCTCATCTCAAAGAGCCTGCTGGTCTCTTGCAGCTTGTGATTGAGCATCTTCGCGAATGATTGCCCATTCTCTTCCCTCTCTGATCTCGGCTTGTACTTCCTCTTGAACAACCGGGAACATATCCGGATACTGCGCGAGGAGCTCGTGTAAATGCTCCTCTCGCGGACGAATAGAGTTTTCACATAAGTTGGCGGCTTCGGCTTCGGCTTCAACTTTTGATTTATTGCTGTTAGGAAACGTCATGCGATGCTGAAGTCGTTGGATCAGTACTTACGTCTTTCCTGTTCTGTCCATCCATTTGAAAGATTCCTGGCTCCGGCTTGGAGCCGAGCAACTATCCCCCGTGTGACTTCTGACCCTAAATATAGCCTACTTATTCGCCTTCTATCTCGCTCCCACTGCTCCCATGCCTCCCCATATTCCTGAGCCGTGTATTCCGTCCGTTCTGCCATAATATGGTAGGAGCTGGGTGGGTAGTATGAAGGGGGTGGAGGGGGGGTGGGTTAAAACCGTGCGTTACGGTCGAGCTCGAAATGGTATATGAAGCTGGTTAGGAGTTCCCTCTCTATTTATGTTGGTACAGATATTTGCTAGCAGAGGCTGTACGCGGATTGTGGTCAGTAGATGTGATCATGAGGGCGCCCGTTCTATATTATCGTATGCAGAAGGTCTGTTACCGTTGACGTATACGGCTGTGCAAAGAGCAATGGCCAAGGATGAGGCGGTGGTTATTTCCGGGGAATAGGATCAGCCTTCCAAATTTCTCGAGGTGGCGAGAGCCCAGCTTTCATACAAAATCATCGAGGGAATTGGACGGTGCACAGCAGGGGTTGATGGGTCGCCTGTTTGCATGAATCGAAAGCCCCAGACAGATGATGTACGAGTCGGAAGAGTTTATGGAAGCACAGCCGTCGGAAATTTGACTATTCAGAGCAGATTGCTCACGAGAAAGTTCATCAGGCGGTCGAATACAGAGTGGTAAAGCGATGGTAGAAAGCCGTTGTACAGTATTGCTTGTTCAAAATCCACTTGGTGTGACCAGCGAGGAAGTACCTTCCGAAATCCAAGCGCCGTAGTTGCAAGGATAATATATCAACCATGTGAACGCTCAGTGCGGATGCGGCATTGATCTGTGCTGCGGCGGTGCTCATATTTTCCAAGAAGCCTCGCGCGAAAGTCACAGTCTGGACCTGACAAACAATATTTAAAGAATGTACCTATGTGGGGACACATTATCAAGTTTGGGTCAGCAGGAATTGGTCCCGGACTGTTTGAAGGGGCAAAACTTGCCTTCCCAGCTACTTGGTTGGTCCCTGCATTTCCGATCACTCCCTTGCCACAGCCGTTAGATTCCAGTCTGCGGGGATGTTCTTGGGCCAAAAAAAAAAAGGTTAGATCAAGTGATTTCCTCGGCAAACCCTCAACAACAGTAATTAAGAAAGCTCGACTTTCCATGTTGCCAAAAAAGCATGCGTAGAGATGGTAAGGAAGTACCCCATGACCAACAGAACTATCTTTTCGCCTCAGTGGGTGATTTCTGTCACTCTATCATTTATCGTTCTCATCTCCACTCCGTTGCCCTTAGCACTAAAGGGTACCAAAAGCATTGCTGATTTGCAAGATTCTTTGCTATCGGTCAAGCGCAGAAATCATATGCCTTTCCAAAATCCTTGCAGGTTTACTCCGTCCTATCCTCCCATCGCTAACCGTTATGTTTATCGAGTATCGAGGCTTTGGTGTAGCCCGCAGGGGAATGTATGGTAATGGATGAGTCAAGCAGGCAGAGTTCGCGGTAGGCACACGTCATAACTTGCCGAGCCGCATGTTAAAACCTTTCTACTTCACAAAAAGAGTCTCAGATGATTCTTGAGGACTTCCGAAACGACCTCGTGAGACGCCGTCTCCCAACCCCCGTCGTCCCGACTCCCCTTTCGCCCTTTGTGCTCTTTTCTATCTCTCTAAGGTCCCCATAATCGACAACGGCCTACTCAGTGCATCCATTCCGCCGGTCCGCCCCATAGGAGTATCAATACGATGCGATCAAAAAGTCAGACGTAAAGAGATACATATATCCGTCGCTCCGAAAGGATATGGCCGAGACCTGATGTTGGATAGCAGCATCTCTCTTTTCATCAGAGCCCGTGGGAACCCATGATTCTGGGTGTGCTCTCTGAGACATATGGTAAGATTGAGTTTTGCGCGCTCTTTCTCCGTTATATCACTTACACAGCGAAGAATTAATGCTTGACACGTTCGAGGCAAACTGTCTCTGTCAGCCGTCGGTTGATCTCATCAAGCTGGTCATCAACTGTGATGTCTATCCGAATACCATGCCACAGCTCCGCCGCATGAGGTTCTCTTTGGACATAACACAGAGCGGGCTAGAACGGGAATCGATGAGGTATTGCCAACCTGAAATTTATCGCTTAAGGGAGTGCATCAGACAGTACATCGCTATTCACACCAGGATGCTTCCCCCCGACGCAAGAGGTTGACAGGGGTGTCTTATACTGCATGGGCTTACTATAAGCTATGTATATACAGAGACATAGGAGCAAATCGGCTGCCCTAATCTAGGCAGTGGTAGGACCACATCCCGGGGTTGATAAGTGATCCCAAGAACCCTGCCCATTTTGTGACTAAAAGCAAGTGCCGAAAGAATGTTTTTTTTCTTGCCAGTCATCAGTATCCTCACGTGCTTGTAGGAACTCATCGTTACCTGACTCAGATAACGGGAACGAAATCATTGAAGCCTCTATTTCCCAAGCCGCATGGCTTATGGCAGCGAGCCAATCACACAACGCTTCCGTGCTTCGAATATAAGTACTTCTTTTTGATATCACGAAGTTTCATTTGAATTCTAATTCGATTCTGCTTATAGCTCATAATGTCACTGGAATAGGCAGACATAATCAAGCCTAAGAGACCGAAAACGCTGCGTATGGGCTTTGATGAGTAGTCTCCGGGGCATGTGATCATTGATAGAATCAAAAGAAAATTACTGTCCTAAATCAATTGATCAACGATCTATGTGCGCTATAAGACCAGTTGACCTGTTAATCTAGCTCCGAGTACGAAACCACCGACGTAGATAGCCGAACAATACAGGCAGAGATAAAATACAACGAGCAGAATGAGAAATACACTGTCGCAGTAAGAAGAAAATGGCCTTCGGGAAAAACGCGATATACTGCTCTTCGATCACTAGATGGGATGTCCATGGGTCAAATACGACTGCTGATTATGTGACTGATAGTGAAAGAATTGTGTAAGTGGTCTGAGTAGTTGCCCAACCCTGCTATACCGGGTAACATCGGCTGAAAAGGATGATGGCACTCGACGATCCTAATCAGAAAGAGGACTTGTGAGAAGCGAATTCAACTGCGCTGCATCTGCTCTTACCACAATGCCAATTTAGACTTCATTCCTGAATTGGCTAGGAAATAAACGTTGGTTATGTATACAACAATATATCAACCTGACGAACCGCCATTTGCCGCTGATTGGAGCATGACCGGATGACACTAAGGTCTGAGAGATAAGGGTTTGTCATTCAGTGCCACTCACTCGTTGATCTTTAAGTGCTCGAGCCTGCCAGTTTTACAACTAGAGAAACAGCAAGGTAACGATCCGGATTCGCCTGTGCTATCAGTCCAAGCTCCCGAGCCTTCTCTCGGAACAGCCTGTTGTTCGGTCCCATGAACGACCTTTAACATCGCTTCGACAGACAATGCGCCGTCCAGAACGGGCTTGTCTCCTGATATGCCCAAACTCCCACCCCGAAGTAGTCGATTAACTGAGCAAATCCATAAAGATTCAGCCCTTGGGGTAAGATATTTGCGGAACACCAGCACTGCACCACTCTGGTCTGCAAGACCTCTGCGTGAAGCTCATGATATGATGAGTATTTTACCTGATAGCGTCATGATCACATCCAGAGCCCCCGTGGTCGATTGAAGCGATGTCGTGTTCTCGGCAGCCAACCAGTGCTCGATTTTGATCTTGCCCTCTTTGAAAGACGGAAGGAGAGGGTCCAGGAACCGATCAAGGAATGGCCTTTCTTTCTTTCTTTATTTTCCATGGAACTTGGAACTTGGTCGATGATATAAATAGGGGTGCTTGCTTAGTCCCAACACCACCTTGCTCGAGTGGAAGAAACGGAGAGTAGTACGGAGAACTGTAAATTACAGGTCTGTATCTGTCGAGAGTTAACATGTTGACTTCGAAAGAAAGTCATGTAACCGCTATGGTCCGTAGAATACCCGTTCTCTCATAGGGTCTTAGATAATATTCCAATTGGAATAGAAAGTTACTTTCCTGAGGCATAATCGTAGTGATAAAATACGGAACGAGGAATCATGAGGCAAATACATGACGTACGATGCGATGGTCGGGGTCACTAAGTCGTGGGTAATACTATTATTTTCAGATTACAAAGCTAATAACTGGTGCTTAGATTACCAAGAATGATAGTCTTGTTCAACGCTACTCAAAAATTCTTTTGGAATTAGGCAGGCTGTAAGCAGCCCTAGATATAGACTTCGGAAGGGTTGTGCTACAGAGCAGAGTTAAAGTCCATTGCTCTTCTTCCCCCTATGTTCCCGTGTTCAGGGTCCAGGAAGTCCCTGAAGCACTAGTAGCGCCTCAAATGCTGATCACCTGATGCACCGAACTGAGACGCGCGCTACAGCTCAATCGGACTATGATGTATATGATAAGGAACATGTCACTGTTTCTACTTACCATCACGGACCCCTCCATCCCTTTCTTCGACATTATGCATCGACGCAGCTGGTGCGTCGTCATTTCAGATCGTGAGGATCTTTGCGCCGGGTGAAGCTGTTCTCGGTTAAATCATTCCCGCTCTCTATTTCGTTGAACTAAGCGATATGTTGTTACTGCTGTGACTGCATAGCATTGGAGAAGACTACCGAGATACAACTATAGTGTGCGCCTGAGTTATATACGATATCTTGGCTGGTGTAGTGCTGGTTCTTGATTATCCCTAGGTTTCGGGTTACTATGGGCCCACCGCATTGTCTGGAGTATCTCACTTGCAAAACACCTAAACTACGTCAGTTTTCGGGCATGATCTAGACTCATGAACTTCAGGCTTTTCAATCAAAAAGAGAGAATAGTTGATCCTATTCTTGTGAGACGGACTCTAACTCATTAATTCAACACTCGGATACCACAGTATCCCCAATTTCTTCTCTTTATTCAGTACGCCACGCATAATGAGATAACTCCCATCTCTGATTAAATCGAACTCTATCGTCTCTAGGCAACCAAAAGCACACCAGGTTCGAGACGGTATGGCCTCTACATAAGCACGCATAGAGGTCTCGAAGCTCTGCATCTTCTAGTAACCCGCCACATGACCTATATTGCTTCAATGTATTTGACCAAGTACGGCCCAAATAGAGGAACATGACAGCGGGAAGTGGCACCTTTGACCGTGAGATGCTACAAAATATGTCAAACATGCACAATTCTAAGGGCATCTGTACAATAAGTTGTACCTAAAGAGATACAAGAGGTTGAAACTTGCTGTGTCGTAGATCCTCGATTGCTAGCTAAAGGAAAACTACTTAATATGCTTGAACGAGCGACTGCTAGTTAATACTGTTTCTGAGATGAAAAGAGTGACTGATAAATAGGATATCCCGGCCATTGTCGCAATCTGAAACAATTGACCAAAAACTGTGGTGAAAACCTGTGACGAAACATTTGAGCACAATCGCTCCGGTTCAGTCATCAAAGATCCATCTTTGATCTATCGAGATGTGACGATTTCACAAAGGATGATTTAAATTGAATGTTTCAATCTCAAAATACCAATGTCCCGTGTCTCCGCGCCGGATTTCGCAGGTCGACGAGTAACGGTTTCGGGGGCCAAGGCTCGTTGCTCAAGAGAAGAGGCTCAGTTTCTGAGAATCACATGTGTCAAAAAAAGTAGAACAAGACCTGATGGATGGCCAAGAATATCATACTTAAAGGTACTCGACATAGAGGTACACTCCTTTCTCCAACCAAGCATGTACTCCAGCATTACCCGTTCCTAGGAAATCGACAATCTCCTGTCTCCCTAGGCTTACTGGCCCTTTATGATCTTTCATCATCTTTCCAGACAGTTTCACAGCAAGACCGCCGGGTGTTGAGGCGTCTGCGAGGACTGTGTAAGCGTCACCGAAATTCGCAGTGACGGTGTGTGTCGAGCCCAATCTAGTCTTGAAGTTCTCCCATGCGCTTGCTCTTGTTTCCTCAGGCATGGTTGTAGATTTGATTAGAGTGATTGTTGGATAGTCTGTAACTGTCAAAGTCCGTGTAGTAGGTTGGAAACAAAATGGTATTGGTGGTAGCGTTTTTGGTGGGAGTCTGTATGCACATAATTTGAGGACGCGTAGAAGGATGGGCAACACCTCTTTATAGACAGTCGAGAACCTTGCTGTCAATACAAGTATGTCATGCGATCGGTTTTGGTTTGTGCCCTACACTCTTGTCGTAAAGCATGTACTCCCAACAGTCATTGGCATTCTGTTCGCACTACCTACCACAAACACCCCGCTGCTATGTGGATCGACTTTTCAGGGATGAAACTATCAAGCTTTCCCATTGTATCACGGCGTGGATGAGTTCAGTGGGTATCTGGGCGTGGGCAGTGGGGGTCGGTGTAGTGAGCATCTTGTGGGAATGCACGGGGTAACGGAAGTGGGCCACAGTCAGTGTAGTATCGAAGGCTTAGGTATCACAGTCAATGGCATGTGGCAACAGAGCTCGTACTCATCTCTACATTCTTCTCGCCCTGTTTGCTTTTGCTTCTGCCTTATCCGTAGAAGAAAGTTTTGTGCTCCTGATACCTATTCGCACCATACCAAAAACGGTTCTTCACTCTTGATGGAATTTTCTGTCATGATCGAAGAATGATACAGGGATTAAGGAACGTCAAGATCCAGTAGAAGTATGTTTTCTTGACAGTTACTGGTATGTGATGACCACTTTTCTGCTTGGGTATTACAGAAGATTGTGCGCTCCCAACCATCACTGGCGCGAGTCTCTCTGAGCCGCAAGCTTTTCGTCCCCAAACATCCGAGCTATTGCTTGTATTCAAGTGGGTTTAACTGAAGTTTGTTGCGCATCTCGTTCGCATCATCATGAACAGGCTGCCAGCTTGACATCACATTCGACGCCATAGCACGGCGAGGGGCCACTTCCAGCATTTTCCAAGATTCCAGGCACTACTTCCAGCCATTACAAATACAGCGATTTCAAGGACATCGGTCATAGACCTAAGCTTCTCTAGCATTGAAGTTAGGTAGCCTACTAATTAGCATAGAGATACACGAGCTTTCTCGAAAGGAGATTAAGTAATGGTGCAGAACGAACTCACTGTTACTACCTAAAATGATAGCACGCAATGAAAAAGCTCTACTTTCCTTTTTAAACGTACTACACACCCTAGAAAAGACGTAAAGACCAAGACAGCTACCTCAAGAGTTTCTCTGCTGTTTCAAACCCGCCCGAGGCTCTATCGCGCCCTGTACGTGCTACTCCTCGCCGCCTCTCTGGCAAGCTCACCCAAAGACCGATTTCCCATAAGTACAAACACCTGAATATCATATCCCAGCTCCCTCTTGAACCAGTTCCTCAAATTGATAGCAACCAGTGAGTCTATGCCATACACATGGACGGGCTTCTGCTCATCGACATCTACCTCCTGAAGATTCAAGATCTGCGCAATCTTAGCTTTCAGCCAACCCATAGCAAGGTCCCCAGCGGCATCGTCTGACGGTGCCTGCGCTAATGCCGCAGGGTAATCGATGGTGGTGATACCATTGTGTTGCTTCTCGTCAACCAGCTGGGTGTCCATTCGAAACAGCTGTCGGAAAATCGGCCGATGGAAGGAGTGGTGAACATCAGTCCCCTTGGCACGGATTGCAGTCGTGGTTTCGACACCGATAACGATCTGTGACTCGCTGGACATCGATAGAGATGGATCGCAATAGTGGTCTAGTAACGCTAGTAATTCATTTTGTTCGACGTCCATGAATTGGCCCCACCGACGGAGTGTATTGAGAAGTTCCGCGTCTTCGGCGACGATGCCTTCGCCTACCATTAGACCCAGGTCGATTGATATTGCCTTCTCGCCAATTGAGCGTCGGTGATGAGCAAGAGCGTCTTGGTAGGCGTTGGCCGCTGCGTAATTGGCTTGAGCTCGCCCGCCGAAAATCCCATTGACCGAAGCTAGCATGATGAAGAAGTCTAAGTTGGCCGGTAGAAGATCGTGTAAGTTCCATGAGCTTGTCGCTTTTGACTCAACACAGACACGCCAGTCATCGTAAGACATATTGCCAAATGTACTATCCTATATTCACACTGTCAGTAAGCAATTTCATGAGGAAAAGTTGGGCAGTGGCAGTTTGATGGCCATAGATTCTGTGAGTGGCACTTACTCTAAGAACGGTTGCACATTGTATGCAACCTCGGATAGGCGGCATAGATTGAGCAAGCGTTTCCAACACATGACCAAGCTCAGTTGAATTGGTAAGGTCAACCTTGGGTGCCGCTACTGATATACCGGCTTTCTCGAGTTCCGCGATGAACGACCTCGTAACGTCGGTACTCGGTCCGGAGCGCGAAGGAAGAATGAAGTGTCGAGCCCCTCGACTGGCCATCCACCGGGTAATGCTCCGCCCTAGACCACCCAGACCTCCACCAACGATATAGGTTGCATCTGCAATGAATTGGTAGGTCGGTCTTGTTCTCACGTTGGCCTATAACAATTCGATTAGCACTAGCCCAGGATTTGGTTATACACATTACTTAAACATCGGGCGACACACCATGATCTTTGTATCCGGTTCAAGTACTATTACCCTCTTACCAATCTTCTCCATATCATCGAAGGATGCCTGAGCCAATAAGATATCTGCGGCAGTGAAAGTATGAACTGTCTCCGGTGGCTTAAAACATTGCTCAAAGGCGAAGCTCATGGCACGGCGGAACACAGAGTAAGACATCTCAGGCCGCTTCTCCAACAAGCCCGCCATGTCAACCACTGAGCTTGAGCAATTCGATAAGAGGCGCTTGTTGGACTGACCAGGTGCGCTGGTCTCTATGAGGCGACCGCATGGCCCAAGACAAAGTGAAAAGTCGACTGACGTGCGGTATGAAAATGACCCGAAAACAACATCGACGCCTCGCTGCTTAGTGACTGCATTGATCTTACCCAGTATCGCGGGGTCGTCGGTAAGGAACACGTTGCTCTCGGGTACCTGTATCGTCTGAGAAAGGAACTCGGCCTTGGCCGCGGAACTCGTCGTCGCCAATACTTGAGCTTTGAGTTTTCTTGCTAACTGGATAGCCATCTGACCCACGCAGCTATGCCCCTGATGAACCAACACTACGTCTCCTTCACGTAGACGTGCCAAGCCTACCAACGCATGATAAGCCACCCACTGCGAGGTGCACATAGCTACAGCATGGCTGAAACTCAGGTTCGAAGGTATCAAAACAGCGGCCTCCGCTTTGACTATTGAAACCGAACAAGGTTTGGACGCTGTAATGAAACAGACTTGGTCTCCTGGTCGGAATTCGCTTCGATCGCCGCACTCGAGAACAATTCCGGCGCATGCGGTTGGTGACTTGGCGGCATTAATCTCCCCCTTGTCGATCAAATGGTTACGGAAGTCGAGAGCGATTGTTTGCACACGAACCTTGATCTCTTCTAGTGACAATTGGTAGTCAGGTCTATATTTACTATCGTCCGGTTCTCTCCACGCCGTCAATCTCGAGACACTGGGAGACGAATCAAACTCGAGCTGAGTTTCCGATGCCAATTGGACTTCTTGATCCACGCGCGGACGAATGGCCTGTGAGACCTTCTCATCCATTTCCGCAAACTCAGAAAGTCGACATATGTGAAGCCTCTTGTCAATGACGGCATAGTCGAAATCCAGGTCCTCAACCGGGAGATTGACCGTCATTCGGGCAAGCTCAGAAATGTAACCCAAGTCATTCCCCGTGAGGCTTCCCTTTCCGGCCAATTCTAAACGGACAAACTTGCGAGTCGAGTCCTCGGACATCAAGGCTCTCCCAAGACCACTCGAGAGATGCTGTTTTAGGCGCATATCGCCTATTGTACCAACTCTAGTCACCCACATCACGTTCTTCGATCGAGTGAGGACTGACTGCAATAACACATAGTCATGCTCTGCCATGCTGCTGATGAACACAGCGTCAACTTCTGATAGGAATATGACGAAACTCGATTCGTTGATCGTGTGTTGGGCGAGTTCTGCAAGTGTAAATACGCCCGTGGACGCGGCTATGGATGAAGGTATCATCAATTGCAACGATTTGGCGGCTTGCACCTGTATTTCCATCTGGTGATCAACCACAAGAAGTGCTTCGGGCACAGGAGTCGGTGCCAAGACCTGTTTCGCCTCACAAGCAGTCGAAAGAATGATACTCGCGGTGCGAGTTAAGGGATCCTGTTGACCGGGGATGTCAACATCGACGCCACTAAAGCCTGCATCTTTTAACAAAGTGTTCCAGCGATCGACTGTCACACAGGGACTATGCATTGCTCGTTCTTCGCAGCTCAGCGGTTGCCACCACCCCTTTAGCAATCCGAATGCAAACCCGATAGGTAAAGCATGTGGTGCAGTTGTCTCGAAAAGAAGAAGCTTTCCGTAGGGCTTGAGAAGCCGTCTGATGTTTCGAAGGGTATCCGGAAGTCTATCTGTGGCGTGAAGAACATGAGAAGCAATAACCAAGTCATAGGTGTTCTCCTCAAACCCCTGATCTACTGGGCTTGTGGAAATATCACAAACTTGGAACCTCATCAGTCCAAGATACTTCTGAAATTTCTCCTTGGCGTTGGTGAAGAATGCGGGAGAAATGTCCGTGTAGTCGTACTGTCCCCATTTCTGTACCCCGTCGGCCTCCATAGTCTCCAAAAGCCGTAAAGTCTGCCCTCCCGTCCCCGCGCCGACTTCCATAATTTTCATTCCGGGATTCTTAAAAGAAAGAATATCGATTATCTGTGCGGCCGGATATGCATGGTGGTCGTTGTTCAACATCTCTTCGTAGTAGCGGTCAGCCAACCCGTCCCGAAATATCACGTTCAGTGGGTCGGTGTCGCCGCGCAAGATGGGAAGCAAGCTCCTCCCAATTTTCATGAAGAAAAATCCGTCCCCTGGAGCATTCTCGACCTCCACTTCTAAGGCCTGTCGAGACGTCTGGTCTTGCAGAAGTCGACTGACCGAGTTCTGAACAAGTGTGGAGTCCAGGTCACTTCCGCGGAATTGCTCGCTCTGATATCTCATCCAATCAACGTATGACTTCAGATGACCTTGAACTTGCAGATATGGATTCTCATCAAGATATCGCAGAGCTTCCTCTATAAAACACATGATTGCAATTTTTTGTTGTCGATATATTAATGCGGCGTTTGGCATCTGCTCGGGTCTTTCCCTAGTACAGTACCAGAGAAGATCCTGTGATGTTAGTGTATCAATCTCCGGCTTCCATAACAGCTTTGTACAAAGTCTGCGTTGCTTCTTCACATATTGCTTTTCAGCTTGTGTTTCGCTTCCAATTGGCTTTGTCTCAAGCTCGTTGATATAGACTAGCGGTATGTTGAGGTTAGGGTCGACAGCGATAACGCTGGAAAGGGTGTGCTTATGACCGTGGAAATTGGAGCTTCCACCCACTTGTATGTAATCAGCCGTAATAGTCTTGATGTTATTATTTATGAAGAGGTCACTTATATGGACCGGCATCATAGTTGGCAGGTCGCCCTCCAGCTTGGCCATAACCGAATGCAGGCAGGACTGTATAATGCCGTCTAAGGTTGCGGGGTGTAGCATAAATGCAGAAGAAGAATATTTCAAGTCGGCCACTTCCCACTGATTAATGTCAACGGCCGCAGAAATCTGACCATTCTTCCCTACTGCGACGGAACTGAGGTTTTGGAAGGAAGGCCCGTATTGGAGGTCGGTTCCCGCTATCGCGCGATAGGGATCATCAATTGGTTTGATGCACTCGTCTCTCACGTTTGTAACCCAATCACCATAGCTGTTTGTTGACTTCCACGGCCCATGGGTAGCTTTGATTTTACCGGCCTCGTTAAAAACGCCCTGTATCAAGCCTCTGGCACATTGAATGTATTTGCCGCCCTCGAGAAGGAAAAGACGATATTCGTGAGCAATGCTTGAGTCTAAAGACTGAGAAGTGGGCATCAAGACGAATTGCGTCTCAACTTCAGATACTCCTGAGGGAAAACTGATGGCGTGTAGGAAGCTGGCATCGTGAACATGAATTCCGGCGAAGGGCGTCGAAGAGCCGTGGACCTGTTGGTAAGCTTCGATCGCCATCGCAATAATTGCAGCACCTGGAAGCACTGCTATACCTCCTATCTTGTGATCTTGAATCCAAGGTAGTTCGACTAATCTCATCACATTGCGCCATATCGCCATCAGAGGGTTCCAGTCAGTAGCCCTAGTACCCAGCAAATCATGTCGAGGTGTATCTCTAAAGCGGAAGTTCCGACTCAGGGTACTTTCTTTCCAATACTTCTGCGCGTGATTGAATGGATACAAGGGCATATCCAATGGCTCCAGGTCTGCTGCAACGCCATTGACACGAAGCAGATCAACAAAGAAACCACTGCAGTGAAGATGGCCAGCCACGTTGAGTATAGAAAGTGAGGCGTCACTTCCTCGGGCAAGTGACGGGAGATATTGGGGTTTGGATCCTTGATGAGCAAGGATCATCTCACGGATAGAACTTCGAAGCGCATGGTGAGGCCCAATTTCAAGCACATGCGTCACAGCGGGAATAATCTTGCGCTTCCCCAGTTGGGTCTTCGCACCAGCACTGTTGTGAGCTAGCAATTTGGTAAACGCCTTCTCGAATTCGACTGAAGAAGTCAAATTGAGTGCCCAGTACTCAGGATTTGAAAGCTCTCCGGTTGTTGCTAGCTCGCCGGTAACAGTAGAGATCATTGGGACCGACTTGAATGAGACCGGTGACTCCGCCATGTCTTGCAGCTGGTCGATATATTCTTTGGCGATGATATTCATATATCTCGAATGATAAGCGATCGGAATATTCAACATCCTTGCGAAGCCACCGTCCGTATCTATCCAACCCTTGAGAATGCCTAGCTGGTCAGCGTTTCCTGTCAATGTCACATTAGCCGGGCTATTGAGACACCCAAACTGGATATCAAGTCGCTGCCCGGACATTTCTAGCCTCTTGAAGTAACGCATGACTGATTCTTTTGGAAGTCCTACACTCATCATTGCGAGACCATTCATGGTATTTGCCACATATGAAGAGCATACTCCGCGGCAATACGCCACTTTGACAGCTGCTTCTCTTGAAATGGAACGAGACGCATAAGCTGCCGCGATTTCTCCCGACGAATGGCCGAGTACGACTACTGGGATAATTCCAAAGCTCTTCAATAGGTCAACAAGCGCGATTTGTAAGACAGTGGCTAGAGGCTGGCTGATGTCGGGTGCATTGATGTTGAGGTCGTTCCGCGTGCCATCCAAGACCGCCAAAGCGGACCACTCACAGTCTAGGCTCTTCAAAATCGTGTCGCAAGCTGCTACACTATCTCGGAAGGTTGACATGTCGCTTAGTTCCTGGCCCATCCCCACGTACTGAGCACCTTGGCCTGTGAATACAAATGCTAGCTTTGGGTCTTGGAGAGCTCTGATAGGCTTAGAGAAGCTCGAGGATGTAGCCGAGCATCCGTCTCGCGTGATAGACAAGAAGCTCCTCCATGGGTAAAGAGTTCGTTTCGTGACTAGAGCATTGGACAGACCGCCGTAGTCAAATGTCGAGGGTTTTGTCTTTACATAGTCATGGTAGAGATCGACCAGCCTATGCATACCCTGCTCATCTGGCGCTGACAGAACTAGAACTTTCGCCGCTCGATCCGGGTGCCCTTGAGTCTTGTGGCTAAGACTAGGATTGTACAAAACCTCTGTATGTATAGTACTCCTGTAGCCGTTGAGTTTCTGTCTGGCGGGCTCGTTAACACCATACGGGTGATAGCTAGGATTCGAACGATGAAGTCCTCGAAGGCCCTTAAGTCGAAGGTAGTTGTATGCATCATCCAATATTACCACCGCATTGGTGCCGCCAAATCCGAAAGAATTAACCTAGAGTGAATTAGCATTTTGGGAGGAGAGAATGGACTATTAAGGCTCTTACACAGGCTCTGCGGATCGGTTCATCAGGCCAAGGTATGGGCTCGGTAGGAAACTAATAAAGTAAGATCTCTGATCCAGATAGGTCTAGGGAGTAGTAGCCACAAGGGTTCTTACACTCAGATGTAATCGCTTCGCATCTATACGGTTATTTAGGGTCTTGAGGCCCCCAACCGGCGGAATGATACCCTTCTCCAACACTATGAGGGTTATGATAACTCCAGCAAGACCACTGCAGCCTTCCAGATGGCCAATATTTGCTTTTATTGCGCCGACGTACAAGGGGTCCTCTTTCGTCCGATATTTTTGAAATGCTTTGCCGATGGCGTTCCCCTCAATTGGGTCACCCACAGCGGTACCTGTTGCATGGGCTTGGAAGAAGCGTGTCGGCCTCATGTCGATTCCTGCTAGTCGATAGGTGTTTTCTATTAAATTCACTTGCGCAATACCGCTGGGTTGGGTTATGCCGGGGGTCCTGCCGTCTTGATTGGATCCAGAGTTGCGAACAACAGCTCTGATTGTGTTGCCATCGCGTAAAGCGTCGTCTAGACGCTTGACGACAAGTACCGCAACTCCTTCGCCACGGGCATACCCATTAGCGCACTCGTCAAAACTGAAGCAGCGGCTTTCTTTCGATAAGAAGTTGAAATCTGACATCGTCTTCATAAAATTCGGGTGATACACCAAGTTGGCCCCGCCAACTAAAGCCTTCGAGTGTAAGTGATTAGGATATAATAAATCGAGTCACACAAGCGGTGATGGATGCATAGGCGGACATACCATGTCACTTGTCCCAGTGCGTAGCTCCTGACATGCCAGATGTAGTGCAATCAGACTGCTAGAACACGCGGAGTCTAGGTTCTATGAGACGTAAGCAGCTTCTTCCTTGAGGTGTATCTCTATCTCAAACGTGCTGGCTAACCCATCAAAAATGATGGGAAATGACAGGAAACAACATGATTGATAACCCCGTGGTGTCTATCTCAAGCTATCGAGATGTATGTCATGACGAATGGATTGTCGGGGAGAGACTTACCATTGAAGTTCCTTTGAAATTGAAAAACCAGCTCAACCGGTTTGCCATCATTGATGGCACGAGACCCATCGCAGCATGCTTTTGTTCTGCATCATAGTCTTGATGCAATATACTTAGGTAGTCGTTGGTGAAACATCCAGTGTACACTGATGTGTTCGACCCAGAGCATGTGGTGACTGGGATTCCGGCTTTCACGTTGAAGATTAGCTATTGTGTATAAGGGTAAATCGCCTGTTCAGATTCAAATACCATCTTCCAAGGCATGATAAGCTGTCTCAAGCATCCGCCGGTGCTGAGGATCCATACATGCAGCTTCATTTGGCGTTATGGAGAAGAAAGGCGCATCGAAGGCGTCGAGACTCTCTTTGAGAAAGTGGCCTCCTCTAAGGGGTATACTGCTTGGCCGTTCTTCATCTGGATGGTAGAAACCGTCGATGTTAAAACGGTCTTTCGGAAACTCTGAACTCGTATTTCGCCCATCGCAGACCATCTGCCAGAAGCTTTCTGTAGATGTCGCCTCTTGAGGAAACTCGAAAGAGAATCCTATGATGGCGAGGGGAATACTGTGCGTGCCGTGCGTGCTTTGAGAGCCCTCATTTTGCTCAGCTGTATTATGCATAATGACGCGGCGGCGTAAGGGCGCTGAACATAATTCGATTCACTCCCAGATACTACCAATAATAGCTGGCATGTGAACAGGGACTAGAGCGGAACTACGAAATCATATAACGAGATCCAGGTTCGCAGATCACGGACAAACGTTCAAAGGAAAGACATGAGGAGTCATACAGATGCCATAGAAGCATCATAACACAGAGGCCATATGGGTTCGATAAATGCCATACGTAAAGCGGCAGAGTTTCCAGTAGTAGATCGACTGACAGACTGGTTGGCGGTGGCCTTAGCGGGGCGATGACAGTTAGGCAGATAAAACAGCTGTACCTGTTGGTACTCATCTACTGTCTCGCGCCCAGTCGGTACTCTGGGCTTGCTGCCATTACTACTTCTTACTCACCGATAACACGCATGTTCCCAGTATATCTCAGGATGCTAACCCAGCCCTCAAACATCTGTCGCGCCCGTGTGAAGTTGCATTTGAGCGGCATTGGTATGTTGGAAGCCACTGAACAGTCTCCAATACGGTTATTTTAAGCAAGTTCCCATTCATCTTAGCCCTATTACACTATGCACAAAAGTAGCGTCAGAGGCTGTTCAGGCGGCGGGTGCCGTACCCTAGTGGAAGTTCCTTGCAGCTATTCCCGAAAAAGTCAGATACCCGAAAACTAATAGGGCTGAATTTCGAACAACGATGGCCACATGTTGTACTCGGTAACATGGTGCGCAACAATTCACGAAGCCTCAAAATAGGGAGTCGGGATATGAGGTGAATACGGATCAGCTGACGTTATCACACCTATAGCTAGTACCACTATACGACGCGATGTAACCCTTTCTGCATGACCTGGAAGGTTCTGGGTCCTTGTTGATCTGTACCACCAGGACTTCGTAGCCAAGACTTCCTTTAATGTTACGGTGTGATTGCGGCCGCATCTCGTCAATCCTACAACCTCGCAAACATGTGTTGAATTTCAATGGCGATTGTTTCGGTGCCGCTTACATCAGTCGGAATGGCGTGGCCCGCATCGTGTTGGAAGTCGGCCCGTTGGTCCTCTTTACACATGTGCATTAGATCTTGGCTTTCGCAGGGTTCAATGTCCAGATCCCTGGGACTCCATAAATGGAAGGTAGGGATCTCAATTGGCTTCCATCGGCCCTCTGTACCGACCTCTTGGGTCCGCACTTTGACCATTCTCCCTTTGGACATTTCAATTGTTTCCCAGGGCTGAGCGCTTGACATGAAGATTGCGCTGTGAATCATTGCCCTGGCAGCAGCCCAATCAGGTCTGTCTGTCGCTGGGTCCTGGGGGCTTAACAACAGGGTCGCGGCAAGTGAACCTCCCATTGAGAAACCCATCACAGAGTCGTAAGGCCCATTGTCAATCACATGGGCTGCCAAGTCGTCTAGGGCTTGCAGGGCGCTAGCAGATGAGCCGTCATAGTAAGACAAATGCTGGTCGCCGCCATATACTGCAGCCACTTCAGGGTGGGCTGGCCAAGGGTGGCTGCCATTGACGAAGTCAAAACTAAACAGGGTATTTGGATCGATGTTGGCCAATTGGTAGCGGAGCGAACCTGTATGCAAGAGAATGTGTCGGTAAGTCGAGACGAAAAAGACGTAAAAATGACCTTGCAGGGGTCCTAGCTGAATTACTTGCCTGTTTGGGCCTCCATTATCTATACGCTGTCAGCAGTGGATATCAATTATTACTTGAGTTGCACGCACATCACCATTTGTCCCGATGCCATGAAGGCATAATACTTTTCTTGTTCTCTGAGATTGTAGCATGTTTAGCAAATCTGCTGGGGGCTATGCTGCGTCACTTGTGAAGAACACCGGAAATTAGCTTTCACCTACGCCGCTGGATCGCGTAGTAATGATTCAGAAAGATGTGAGACAGATGCAGGCGTTGGTGATGAAGCGGTAGGTGGGGCGTAGAAACAGTGCCACAAGATGAAACCAACCCATAATAAGTATGCCGAGTTACGGTGGAACGCCGATTTGTTGTTACTCTGTAGATGTACTCCGTATCTGCAGACTGCAGCTACGAAGTAACCATCCTGTTGGTACGGTAGTATCAATGCTACCTAGTTGAAGCACCGACATCGACGCGATTAATAATCCAAGTGCTGATTAGAAATTTATTCTATGTTTGACATTAGGTTTCTAGGACTTGTCGCAACAGATGACGATAGGGGACGGGACTTGTTGTAGGGCCACTCTCTCAGTGCACCAATGTCAAGGATCTTAGGCGGCCGAGCGTTTTTGACACTGGCATACAAATCACATGAAGGCCGTAAGGTACTTTTAAGAGGCACGTATCTCTTGAATAGGCGATCTACGTAGCAGAATAATAGATTGCTGAACAAGGCTGAATTTACGATGGTAGTGACGATGACGTGTCGGATGTTGGTTTATTCGAACCCAAGTCCAGTGGCTGAATGATGACTACGCACGTACTTAATCATGATAGTGTATGTAGTTCCAAAGTACCCTGAATATGGAGTATATCTCTTTTGTTATTAGCTTCAAGCAGTGCATCCAAGAATAACCCCTGTTCTCTTTTCCGAAAGCCGGGGTTGGTAAGATGCATATATGAGTCAGTATTTCGTATCCTATGTACATATACGGTTAGAGGTTCTACTTGTTTGAATACGACTAGGTGGGCGCCGTCATGCGTCTGAGAGAGAAGCCCCGGAATTGCTTGGCATAATGTCTCGGACTCTAGGCGTGCACCATTGTTGTTGTTGACTCATCATAAGAACCAGCGATTCATTCTGCTACAACTACACCGTAAGCAAATGCACACCAACGGCGTCATATCGCTTGTAATATCAATACTGTTTTTTTCGATCTCTAACGTCATATCAAATTATATACATGGGTGGACGTTTTCAAAAGGGGAATCTACACCGAGGAAACCACGAAGTCTCTCCTAACACGGACTGGATCTAGCGCCCGCATCTGGTGAGCGTCGCTCTGAGCCTCAGGCTCGCATAGAACCTGATAGTTAGTCCCGTGCAATATGTCCCTCCCTTCGTAGTCGTCATAGTCGTGTCGAATCTTTCTATGTCTTTTTGGTTCGCTGCCAATAGTCACAATTGTGCTCTTGCTGGGTCCCGAAGATCCATCACTGTGACCACGGCGTGTTTCCATCTCGGTCTTTACAAGACCATATACTCCTGGCAAGCAAGCACATATTATGTATAGTACTCCCTCAATAACAGTCCAAAGCCAAGCATTCGCTATTGAATCTATCTTAATGTCAGCATCTCGAGTTTCATCCATCTCTTGTATAGTGAATTGCTTTCAACTTACATGTGACATCGTCGAAGTCAAGAGTTATTAGGTAGGCTAACCGTAGTATACTTGCTATTATCGAGCTTTACAGAATTCCAGTCAGTGAAACAGCTCTTGATAATATGGGAGATTATGGGTTAACTTACAAAGCTCCAAGGAGAAGCAGGAACGATAACAATGCTTTGCGGCTCGTGCCCAGCTGCAACTCCCAAACTTTGCGCTGGATCAGGATGAAGACTGCGAGGTCGTATATAATATTGAGAGTTGCAGTCGTATCGTAGAAAGCTTCGCTGTTGATAGACGTGTGTGCCAACAGCACGTTCCATTGAGCTTGGGCAGGATAATCTTGGAAGATGAGACCAAAAACAGCTGCAAGAGCGGTTGATGAGATCAAGAAAATCATCACCGACATGAATAGCAGAAAGCTCTTATCAACAGAGAAGATTCTCCGGTAGAACAACAGCACTGATATTCTAGATAAAGCGGTTGAGAAATTGTATAAAACTTCACCAATTAAGGCAATCTGGTAACAATAAGTCATAGCTCATAGCATGCATTGTGTTTGAAATGGAAATGGCCGACATACCTTGAACCAGGTGTCAAGTTGTGGTATTGTGTACTCCGTGATATGATATCCGGAGGCTCCATACTGAGGTAATGTTGCGACAACAGTATTGATAAAGACTCCTATGGCAAAGACGAGAGCACCGAGAATGGTCCAGTCGTCCCACCAAAGTCCTGCGGCCCGCATCCTCTGAATGAAGCGAAGGGCAACAGATACAATTGCTAGACATGTCAAGATGCCCAAGGAAATGGAAATACCCTCAAACGTCTGCGACGCTCTGTTGGGATGAGGAGTAGCCATCTTTGGGGCTCTGGGATTAGAGTGATTGTGGCGTTGGTTGGAACCCTTACCGTTTATTGAGATGCAAAGGGATGTCGGATGATACTAAGCCCAAGGAAAACATTGACAAACTTCTGTCATACGCGAGGACTACTAAAATCCGAATTTTGGAACCAGAGTTCCTGCAAACCAACAAAACGATTGCAAGAATGTGATATGCTAAATTGAGATGGTAGAGGGAGAGCGAGATGGCATAGCAAAAGTGAGATTCCAATGGTGGGGATCAGGCAAGTTCTGGCAAACCAAATGCCATGCCGCCCTCGTCAGCACCACGGTTCTGGTTACCAGTAGGCATTACTGTATGCACCCCTTCACGAGACCCTTGCTACTCTGCTTGACCCTCAGCCTGCATGTATCAGCTATAAAAGTAGCACATGAGAAGCAACTAAAGACCACCGGGCCCTCGCGAAACGAGTAAGGTACTGTAGTAAAGACCAATCAAAGAACTGAAGATGGGCGAACGATCGGACTACATCTTTACCAGGGACTACCTGGACAATAACCGGTGAGTGAGTATCCTATGCCAAAACACATGTCCAGCTAGTGCATAAGAATATGTGGCATATGCCTAGCACTTTGAGGCTATTTTACCATACATGACTAGACTCGAATCATTACTGACTGCCGGACTCCACGATCGATTAAAGCATCAACCTAGGTCATTATCAGTTCAGAGAACTCTTCGGCTATCTCCTTCACCCCAGCATACCCACCAATAATGCGACGCTGCGCGTGGCGGACGTCGCAACAGGCACAGGGTACTACCTTCAATCCTCATCTACACCCGGGACATAGGCTGGAAGCTAATACCATTATAGCATCTGGCTTATGGACATGAGCACCCGCCTGCCTTCGACGGCGAAGCTGGAAGGGCTAGACTTGTCTTTTCAGGCAACACCACCAGCTGAATGGCTGCCACCCAATGTCGTCTTGCGCAAATGGAACGTGAGGGATGCGCCGCCCGAGGATCTGATTGGCGCATATGATATCGTGCATGTCCGCTACCTCTGCTTAGTCTTAAGCGATGCCGAAGTCCCTCGTGTGCTAGAGAATATCGCCCAGTTAATTAGTGAGTTGTCAGCATATCCCAGCCCACTTTCCCTAATTCGCTTGGCGCGTAATGCGCTCGACGTTCGTTGGGCAAGGAGGACCTTCTATAAGCTTATTCTCGTGTTATTTTCATCGATTCCTTCAGCTTGGGGTCACCCATGTGCTAACCAATCATCTGCTCCGAACCAGAACCGGGGGGGTATCTGCAATGGGGAGAGCTGGATACTCCTTCTTTTCGCATCGAGAAGACCCACACGGATAATGATGCATCTGCTCTGACTCGCATTTACGACCTAGAACAGTCACAGGATGCCCGGCTCAATCCTACGTGGGTTTCCCGTCTTCCGGAGTTATTCAGAGGCAGCGGATTTTCCGATGTGGTCTCAGATGTTCGCGATCCGCCAGGATACATGGCGTGGGCGATGCATGAGACGATGTTGATGATCCACGACTTGATAGCTCAGACTACTGGTAATGAGGTTATTGCCAAAGGGATTGAAGAGACCCTCCCTGAGGTAGTGAAACAGGGGAAGAAAGGCGCCTGCTGGGCATTCACCAGATGGATCGTTGTTGGAAGGAAGCCGCTGAAGGGATAATATTACGGAATAGCTTACCTGGGTTACTGTGCTTTGCCTCTGATGTTTTTAATGATCAGACGTGTAAAGTATTCGGTTTTGTAGACGAAAAAGATGTTGATCGCCGAGGTACTAGATCCTGTCAAATGATGTCACTGCGAGCCCTTCCTCCAATATTTAAATCACTAACACGGTGGAAGCGCACACCTTTCTCTACTGAGAGGAGAGCCTACATGGCAATCATTGTTATCGCCGCATTTCGATCAAGGTCATTGGGTATGATCCGAACAGGGAAACCAGACGTTTTAATGCCAAGTAATGAAGCGAGCTAAGGTGGGAGTATCTACTGCGGCGCTAACCTCGCCTCCTATCGGTGACTAATCCCAGAGCTTTTCGGGCGCATCTTGAACTATTCATGCGCTAACTCCTGGCCTCTAAAACTGCCCTTACGCAGAAATCAGCTTATTCACTGCATCAGCCACAGCCTGTGCAGCACTGAAATTGGGGCAATGACCAGATTCAACTGACATCGTCGGCACTTTCAGCCCAGTCTCTTCGAGTGTTTTCACCATACTCTCTTGCTCGGGGAGGGGAATGCTGATGTCTGACAACGTGTGAATGAACGAGCAGGGAATCTCTCGCCATGCCTCATTCTCCAGCTTTTGGAGCATGCCTTTGCCATTCCAGCGACATAGAGTCTTGGTGTATGCTTCTATTTCTTCGTCCGTGACTTGCGAGCCTTTCAGGGTAAAGAGCATATTTGGATCCCGAACAGTCATTGTACCATCTTCAGCCATGTCAAACACGAGTGGTGCATTCGCGGCATCCCCGAACTCCATGAACTTGTCGAAGGTCGACTTTCCCTTGACGAGGGCATAGCCGACCAGGTACACCAACTGCGACACGCCACCACGGAGGCCGTTGGCTGAGCGCGCTTCCGTACCGAGACCGCAGAGAGCATTGGAAATTACTTGACCGCCATAGGAATGGCCAATGGCGACCACAGTGCGTCCAGCACGAACCAAGCTCTCTACATAGTTTCTAATGAACTCGGTATCGCTGGCGAGGTCGGCGTTTGGCGGTCGGGCTTCATTGGCAGTTGGAAGTCGCGGGACGTGAACTTCGAAACCGTGTGATTCCAGCGCGTTCGTAAGCTTCTCGTAGCTTTGTGGCGTATGGAAAGCGCCAGCAACTAGGATGAGAGTGGGCTTGGCATTCGAGTCCATGGTTGAATGAACAACAATAACTGACGATGAGATATTTTCTACTGTTCAGCTAATGAGAAAGACACAAACGCCTATTTACAGAATCTTCAACATTTTTTCGAAGGGGTGAAGACCTCCCTTACAAGAGCCTCATTGATGTACTACCGCTAAGCTACCCTGTAGTAATACATGATCAACCCACCTGTATCGCCTCATGCCTTAAAGCATGACGAGGATAGCGGTACGGGCACCTACCAATCACATAACGTTTTTGCGAAAAGCCTCGTTGCACCGACGGATGAACCGAATAATGAAAGTTGTTATGAGGCGCGATGCGACGCTAGGGAGAAGGGGAATATTCCGGAGAGAACTCTAGAGACACAGAAAGTTACAAGACAAGGGTTGAAGGTACTTCCAAGTGACTGTCGACTCCGACCAGGATCAGCCAGGGGTCCCTGCATTTCTCCGACCCACCATCCTTCACGATGTTGGGGGCATATCAAAAAGTACCTACTTTCAGTAAGGCGTAGGTAAGACACAACCATGGCGTCAGCTTCTCCGTATACGCTACATAGAAAGGCCTATCAGCTAGCTGGCTAGGTCAAAATCGCAGATCATTTCTCATTTACGACGAAGCCTACGAGTGGAGGACTTAATCCTGGCTTGGTGGTGGTCAGAATCGTTCGCGCACTTTCGGAAACCCCACCAAAACACACCAAAACTTACAACTTTCAGAAACTCGTCAACCCACCACCTCTCCGTAAATAAAATTGAGGCTGTAAATAATAGCTATTTTGAAGTTGACGATATTGAATTTGTTGTTTTTTTTGCGCTACGTAGCTTATATATTAATTTATATATACCTAAATTAATCTAATTAATCTATATTTTGATTTATATTTTTATTTATATATTTATTTTTATATTAATTTAAGCTTAGATTTTGATAAATTTAAGCTTAATAATTAATTTAGCAATCTTTTAAAATTATAATATTATTAAATCGTTATAGTATTAAATTAAAATCGCGGTTAATATTTTTTATAATAAGTTTTTAAAAGCTTTCTTTTTTTATGTCTTTTAAAATTTTTTAATCTAATATTAATATTATTTTAATATATATTTTTATTCGTTTAACTAAAATTTCGATAAAATTTAATTTAAAATTATTATAAAGATTTTAAAAAACGATATTACTGCAATTTTTATACTATTTTTTAACTATTTTAAAAGTATAAAATAAATCAAAATTTTGCTAAATAATAGGCTTTTTAAATATATATCTATAAATATTAACTTCGATAATAAATATAATTTAAATTATTATTTCGATATATTTAATAGTAAATATTTTGCTTTTTTTATTTTTAAAATTATTAATTTTTATAATATACTATTTAAAATATTTAAAATTATTATAGCTTAAAAAAGCTATAATATAAAGCTTTTTTTGTTTTTTAAGTTTAAAAAATAAATTAATATTTATCTTTTTCGAAAAAGCGAATTCTTTTTTTTTCTGCTTTTTTTTTATTTTATTATCGAAAGGTTTAATAATTTATTACGTTTTATAGTTCTTTTTTTTAAAAAAAACGTAGCAACGATTATTAAATTTAAGCTTAAAATATAGTTAATTTATAAAAACTACGCGTTTTTGCCAATTTTTTATTTATTAGAAGCTTTTTTTTTTCCTTTTTTTATACGAAAGCAATTTTATTATATATAGTAAGCTATAAAAACGAGTTTTTATTAATTTCTAAATATAAACCGATATCTAAAATATATACTATATATTAAAATATAATATACGAAATTTTATTTATATTAATACTAGCTTTTTCGAAAAAACTACATAATAAAAAGCGGTATATTTTATAAAAATTTTCGTAATTTTTATAATAATAATCCGCTAATTCGAAATTAATATTATTTAATTTTTGTTTATACCTGCGCGTTTTTATTAATTTAAAATTATTATTAAAAATTCTAAAATTTAAATTACTATATAATATAATATTACTATTAAAAACGAAAATTATAAATTTATTAATCTATAATTTAAATATTTCGCGCTTAGTAGTTTTAAATATATTAAAAATTTTAAAAATTTGCCTATTACTAATTTTGAAATTATATTTGTTAATAAAAAATTTTACTCCGCAAACTATAGCCTTTTTAAAAATATTATTAATATTAAAAAATTTGCAAATAATTTCGGATATAATAAAAAACGCAGCTACTAGGGAAAAAAATAGGAAAATTTACTATTATAATCTCCAATTTCTAAATATTATAATAATATAAATAATATTAATAAAACTTCAAAATTAATAATATTATCGCCAAGTAATATTATTAAAATTATCGTAATTTTAACAAAATTGCAAACCTAAAAGCTCTAGTTAAAAAACGCTGCCCTATAATTATAAAAAATACTGCTTTATAATTCAAACTCTCAAAACTTAATTTATAAATATCTATGCGCAAAAAAAATACTAAAATCGATATCGCCGGTATCGAATTTACTATTATTTACAGCTTCAATTTTATTTACAGAAAGGTGGTAGGTTGACGAGTTTCTAAAAGTTGTAAGTTTTAGTGTGTTTTGGTGGGGTTTCCGAAAGTGCGCGAACGATTCTGACCACCACCAAGTCCTGGCTATGGTCAAGGACTTTCTGAGAATATCAAGGCCCAAAGTACCCCATATCTGCGGGGAGGCGTATTGCAGTTTACCCCGCCGCTCCCAACACATGAAGGGACCTGGTATGGGTTGCTGGCTACAGTACTTGATGAAGACGTTCCGTGGGTGCTCTAGCTCCAGGGCTATGGCTTACAATTACTGTACTACTCAAAGAGGAAAGAATCCCGTCTCCGGGAGTAATGACACCTCACTTTCCCCATGCCCTAATTTTAGAGTAAGACAGCTTCACTGAGCTGAATCACGTTGTGCCCGGATTTATCGTACAGGAGGGATGGAACATGGTTGGGTATTTTCGATATTCACAGCAGTCTGCTGCTAGTAGTCTCTAGCGGATAGCCAACGACATCACACACGATGCTCCAGGACGAAATACCACGTTTTATTGGCCAAGAAACGTACCAGGGCAGTCACGTTCTCACCTCCCCAACTACCAGTTTATGAGCCAACGTCCTAGCAGTTGCTTTCATAGCTCATGGGTCCTTTGGTGATCGAGGTTTCTTGACGCAGTGCCGCTCGAGAAATGTTACGGAGTAGTATTAGACAACACTAGTTCTAGAGATCAATCTGTGAACGGTGCCTACGCAAGAGCTGCTTCAGCAAGCTTTGATGGCGTCCTCACACCTTGTCACTGCCTTTGCCCTCGGAGTGTGTGCCCACCTAGGCATATTCATCCGTGGGGAATGGCACATACAAGCACCATGGATACTTTTATCTCATGTGGTGTCATTCGAGGGTTTAGTGGTTCTATTCATGTATCATGACTCCTTGAGCTTCTCTGAGAGCCTTGCCGGCGCCAGAACTCTATTCACTTCTTACGTTCTGGGCTTGATCTTGAGCATCGCCACATATCGCTTGTACTTCCATCGCCTAGCCAAGTTTCCTGGACCACGTCTAGTCTCGCTTACTAAACTGTGGCATGTTTGGAAATGCCGTGATTCGAAAAACCATGAGGTCCTGACCGATTGGCATCAGGCGTATGGGACTTTTGTTCGCACAGGTTAGTGGTAGTTACAACAAATATGCGGGCTTGACTTGAAAGGAAGTGCTGATTATTACTGAGTAGGGCCCAATGAACTTACAATATTCCATCCAAGCGCACTGGAGGTTCTTGATGGCCCCAAGAATCACAATCAAAGATCAGACTGGTACGACATACTGTTCCCCAAGATATTCAGTATATTTTCAAGGAATGTTGCCGTACATGATGAGCGGAGGAAGCTCTGGGATACTGCCATGAGTGCTGGTCGTATGTGCTAACCCGCCCTATTTGATTCAATGTGCAATTGTCTGACTAGACTCAGGTCTTCCTCAGTATTTTTCAAGGATACAACGACAGGTACAGATATTTGACAACGTCATCAATGAGAGTCTGGGACAACCAGTCCTCATGAATGATCTGGTATCCTGGTTCGCATTCGACTGCATGGGTGACTTTGGATTTGGACAAGTGCTAGGGATGATGAAATCAAGACGGTGGCTTGATGCAATCATCTATATGCGTTCATCATGGGCTCTCCTCGGGGTCTTCACACCTGCGATATGGCTTCCAAGAATCGCTTTTACACTGTTCCCGATATGGATCGTCCGAGACTGGCTGAAGGCGCTTGAATTTTCTGAGTCACTGTTGGAAACTCGACTGAAGGTGAGATCTCAAGTCAGACAAGACGGACTGGACACACAAAGCTTACCTTGCAACCCATTATCATAGGAAGATCGTGACGATAAGGACATTGTGTCAGAGTTCATACGCGAATGGAGGAGACAAGGCAGTTCCGACAAGGACAAACTTGACTATGTGAAGCTCAGTGGGGATGCCTCCGTATTGTTATTTACCGGGACGTACGTGTGTACCTTTCAAGATTGCTACTATTCTTCGTTTTCCATTAACATTTCGCAGAGATACCACGTCGGGCAGTCTCACAATCGCCCTATACCATTTGGCTTGTCATCCAGATCACGTAGCAACAATACAGAAAGAGCTGGACGGTGTAGATATCACCGATGTCAGCGCTCTGAAGTCTCTAAAGCACCTGACAGGCACCATCAATGAGTCGATGCGACTGCTGCCGGCAGCTTTGACAACAAGTCCAGGCTCAAGACGGACTCCGCCTGAAGGTCTCACAGTCGACGGCACATTCATTCCCGGTGGAGTCAATATCTGCACATCGCGTTATGTAATCGGCCGATGTAAGTGACATCCTTGGCGAGTATGCGCTGTTGTCATGTTAGCTAACACTTAGAAGTGAGCTCGGCATACGAAGATCCCGAATCTTTCGTCCCGGAGAGATGGTACAGCAAACCAGAGATGGTGAAGGATAAGCGAGCCTTTGCCCCATTTGGAATTGGTGCGTGTTGCCTTAATGTCAATTTGTCGCGAATGGGTTTGATACCGCGTGTGAGAACAGAACTGACCATTTACCGCGTAGGCCGATATGGATGCGTAGGTAAGGCCATCGCGATGACCCAGCTCAGGCTTGTCATCGCTTGCCTGTTGAGCAAGTACAATATCAGCTTCGCACCCGGAGAGGGCATGGGAGAGGCTGTGGAGAGAGACATGAAGGATCAGACAACTGCACATCCGGGAAATCTTGTGCTAGTGTTTGAGAAAAGAGGAACGCACCAAAAATAGATGGTTTACGGTCGGCGCCTTGAAATGAACGTACAATGCAAATAGGGAAATTGGGTATACCTACTTACGAGATTGTGTTCCCAATTTGAATTTCATCATACATTGAGAAATGTTGCATTATTAGAGTGCTTGGATATGGCGTCTGACTTTATTCGAAAGTTGTAAAATGAGTAGCAAATCCAGCGATCCAGTGCCTTTTCAGCACACATGCCATACCCGTGTTTCGCAACTCCCATTCACGCCTAAACCTTTCCCGTGAAATCCTGGGTCTAAGCGTACTTGGCTATATCACAGTCAGAGGATGTTCATGTTATGTGAGAAAGCAGGAAGTTTCGGCTACGTATTCCTTTAAGTGCTATTTCAACAGGAATACATTTTTTTTGCAGGCCCCCATATTAAATGACTGGCTGTAAATTTTTCTTGGCATCGATAAGAGTTCTAACCTAATCCGAGTTTGCCAAGATTGCTTTAACCCAATGAGAGCTAACCTGCTAGTATGGGGCCCAGAAAAAAATGTATTGCTGTTGAAATAGCACTTAAAGGAGTTCGACATGAAGATTCATCGAGATTGAAAAGAGGGATAGGTCAAAGGATGCAAGGACAAGCGATGATTATTGAAAATGGGTGATTATGCTAGGGGAAGCTAACACTGATAGTGAAAAGTGAAGCTGCTGGTGGCAGTATTCACGATGTAATGTTAGATTTACTGACACGCACCGAAATCATGGATGTGCTAGCTGGACGACTTCCAAATACACCACTCTCGCCACTGGACGGTGTAAAGAGCTTACGTGAGATTTTCATCGTTGATCACCCGACGCGTTGATAAAACATAGAGGAACTTGAGCGGACCGCCCCTCGAGTGTCAAAAACTTCATAGTCGCAATTTCGTTACTGTTGAACCAAAGCAACCTTGAAGATAGAGCCTCTTGGTGCATCAACACAGGTCGTGCAAAAAGCCTAGACCACTGACACCAGAGCTGAGAGGCACGGCCGCAAGCAGCGGGGTAAGTGGTGGGGGAGCAAGGCTCATGTAAGACCTTTGAGCAGGCATCCAGCGTACAGGGACTAGGTTGGCTCGGACACCACGGAGGAGTGATCCTACCAGAAAAATCCATTGAGACTTCTTCTTCTTCTTCTTCTCCTCCTCATCTTTTCATGTTCATTGCGGCATTTCCGGTTTCGCTTGTAGCGAAGAGCCTACATCTTGGGATATTTGCGACATCGAAAAGCTCGCCAACACAAACGAATCTTCAAGCCGCGAAGTTTCGGGTTTACAGTACGGCAGCGGAATTGTGGCGGTGAGGCGTTAAGTTTGCCAGGGCGGGAATGCGGTTACATTGACCAGCCATCCCTGGGCAAATTGGTCTCAATTGCCCTTACGATCTCTCGAACGAACCGACGACTCGATGCGTCGATTAGCATCGAGTCCTATAAATTGGCCGTTATATCATCAGAACGATGTCGAATTCAATAATGGAAGGGGAGCAAGAGTTGGGGGGCGATCGGCGGCAGAGCTTCGAAATTGAAAATAATGCGAGCGAGCTAACGCTGTCGACTTCCCGTTATATGGCTTTGACATGTGGTCTAGGAGGGTCAGTGACACCTTATTTCAGAGCCCAAGTTTCGAGAACGTGGCGATATTGACTTTTGAAGCAGACTTCAGGTGGTTTGGGCGACGATCTTCTCCAATGGCACAGTATGTCTCATCTATCATCTCAGCGATTGGCATCACAGGACCTCGCTTGTTGTGTCAAGCTAACTGACTGAACCTCGTAGCCTTTCATGCTTTCTCTCGGCCTGCCAGAGCGTATGACGTCCGTCGTGTGGGCTGCTGCACCCGTGTGCGGTTGTTTCGGCCAAATCTACGTCGGGTGGCTCAGTGATCAGTGCCGACACAGATGGGGCCGAAGGCGACCTTTCATTGCAGTCGGCGCTGCTGTCATCACGGTCTCACTTATCACACTTGCTTGGTCAAGTGTCTTAGCCCTTTGGATTACGAGGCTATATTTCTGGGATTTATCGTTGACAACGGCAGCCAACAGTCTCACTCCAACAATCGCTGTCATCAGCTTCTGGATTCTCAGTCTGGGCATACAACCCTTACAATGTGGTCTTCGGGCGCTAGTTCTTGACGTGTGTTCGCCCCAGCAGCAATCGGCAACGAACATTTGGGCAATCAGATTCATCGGCGTCGGGAACATCCTCGGATGTTCCGCCGGGACGTTCGGAATACCCGGATTGAACTTCGATATGACTGCTCGTTTCCGTCTGCTCAGCGTTTTATCGTTTCTCGCGGTGGACATCACAGCCGCTATCACATGTCTTAGCATCCGAGAGACGAGGGCTGCAGCTCATGGCCCGCCCAAGGCATATTCTCTTCTTGTGGTTACGAGGGATCTCATCACAACGTACCTAAAACTTTCAAAACGATCAAGACAGATTCTTCTCGTGCAATTTATTAGCTGGTTATCGTGGTTTGGATTTTTGTTTTACACCTCCAGTTATGTTGGCAACTTATGTGAGTTAGCAGCATCTGTAGTTTAGCGTCCCCTCGCTAACATTCAGCAGTTATGGACCGGGGACCTACTCACGAGATGGCCGCACAGGCGCGATCGCACGATGTTAAGAGCCAGTACGGTACATTTACTAACCTCTTGATTGCCATTACTTCGCTGTTCGTCAGCGTGTTCCTTCCTAGCTTGACTAAGCTATTGGTTGATGATCTAAGAGGAGACTCGAAAGAGTGGCAAAATTCCGAAACAGCAACAATGCAGATACCAGCAACGGTATGGTCATTTAGCTTAATGCTGGGTTCGCTGCTGTTATTTGCCACCATCTTCACGACAGACGCTGCGATGGCATCAACACTCATGATATTGATGGGCATTCCCTGGGCGGTCCAAAACTGGGCTCCATTTACACTCTTCGGCATTTCTTCCCTAAAGGATCTACCCCCAAGTGAGAATAAGTCGAATAGTGGGACGCTCATGGGTTTACACAATATGGCTATAACATTCCCGCAGATCATCGCCGCCGGAGTTTGCAGCGCCATCATCCCGTTAGCGCAGTCGCTCCATAGCATGGACAGCTTAGGATGGGTGATGCGATTCGGTGGTTTGGCACTTTTAGTCGCTAGTTACTATGCTTTTGAGCTCAGTAGATCTCTTTTCTAAGATAACAATCCAATACCAAATCAATACAAGGATTATCGTGGCTCAGTTAGGGTCGGCAATAGGCAGCAACGCTGACGTGGTCTACTCCATTGCGAAATGCGCCTACCTCACTGTTTACCAAAACCTTGACGTTCAACACTTCGATACCTCATTGCCCGCTCTTTCGAAGTATAATTTGATTCGTCGCGCAGGCACAGGATTCGTCATCTGCTCTTTCTCCGAGATGTTGGCCGCCCGAGGAAGTACCTCTGAATTATCGGAAGCTACGGGACAATGCTTGAAGAAGACTCCTTCAAGGAATGAGTTCTGTCAGACCTGAGTTATTAAATGCTTATATCTGCAGAAATATAGAGCCTATTAAAGTTCAACGGCATTGGGATTCAAGTACCTATATCATATACCTATAAGTAGGTATGTAGGGGGCGCTGAAACCGATAATCGCCAAGCCGGTCCGGTTCCGAGATCTCGGGAGATAGCGTCGGCGCTGGTCGTTATAACCGATATTTCCAGCTGGTCTTCAGCTTGCCCAGGCAACAAACGCTGCCTATCTGTCGACCCTTGAGTCGTAGGGATATTTGACTAATAACACGAAGTTCGCTTTTGTCCAGAACCTCTCAATGACACACGCAGTTTCATTACTCATTGCCGCGCGCAGGGTCATTCCTGTGTTACGATCCTCTCGTTTACGACTATCATTTAACAGCCGCTCGTTCCACGGCTCTAGTATCAGAACAGCAAACAAAGAAACAGCCCACTCGCACTCCAATTGGCAAACTTCCGGTCAATCTGTATCAAAGATGTCGAAACTCTTCCGCGTGGCCATAGTCATTGGCAGTCAAAGAGCTGTCCGGGTCTGCCCGCAAATATCACAATTCGTCTTGGATGTAGTCAAGACGCAACACAAACCCGCTCCTGATGCCGGTCTCGACTTCAGCTTCCTAGATATCGCGGATTACAAATTACCCCTTACGGACGAGACAGGCATCCCGGTGCAGCTGACTGATTTGCCCGCTGCATACGATGCGGAGTCGACACGCGCCTGGTCCCGCGCCGTGGCCTCGTACGACGCGTTTGTCTTCGTTACCCCGCAGTACAACTGGGGCGTTCCCGCGGGCCTGAAGAACGCTATCGACCACTTATACAACGAGTGGAAGGGCAAGCCGGCGATGGTCGTGTCGTACGGCGGTCACGGCGGTGGGGTGTCGGCCGCGGCGCTCATTACCGTCTTAAGCGGCATGGGCCTGCTCGTCGTCCGGCGCCCCGTCTGCTTGGCGTTCCCCGGACGCGAGTTCACGGGGAAAGCATTCAAAGGCCTGAGTTTGGACTTAGATGCGAGTAGCGAAAGCAGTGCCTGGGCTGATCGCAGAGGGGACATTGCGGGGTTATGGGAAGAGACGTACGGCGTTTTGGTCGGCACTCATCAGGTGCCTGCGACTAAACAGGAAGGGCTTTTGGAGGTTTGGAGAAACGCTATTCCCCCGCTTCCTGTTCCTGAACAGAAGAAAGACTAGGGGTATTAATTACTTAAACAAGGACTGCCTGTCAATGTACAACACTCCAAACATGGGATCAACATGGGATCAACTCGGTAACATTTGCTTGAAATCTCTCAGCTGATCATTACGGAGGCAATCAGGAATAGATATTAGTCAAAACAATTCATAGATCCTTCTCTTGTTTCATGAGCCTTGGAACACCTGGAGCAGTCATGATATCATTGCCGAGGCTCCCCTGACAACGGCGGGCAGTAGCTTCGACACATTGAGATGACTTAATCATAATTTGCCCTTGATTTACGTATTAACTTGTCAATCCAGTGTGTTCGGCATCAGTGGCTGCGTCGATTTCTCGTGGCCCCAATCAATCCTGAGATCGAAAGGCCAAATCAGCTTTGCGGGGTCAATATATGAAATACTCAATTAAACACATTGCTCAGGTGACATCAGAAATTACCCTAGACCGCGTTCCAATGCCTTTGTCCTGAACCGAGAAGGCGACTCGTTCTTTGCGATACGAAATGAAATGGGGACTGGCATTCATAGCTTCGTCAAAGTATGCGATGAACATGTCAGCTGAAGAGAAGAATTCAAGCACTCGTCGAAGCCATGGTGTCAATTATCTTGGCATGGGGTTGCTAACTGCGAGTGTGCTAAGTGTCGGCACCGAAGAGAAGGCGTTGCGCATTGATCCTAAGCGAGCGCCAAGATACTAATAGTGGTCGCTCGCAGTATGCAAGTAATTCAGGGTAGCTTGACGCGACCCTAAGCCCAATTCGAGAAAATCAACTTCAATATATCGGTAACTTCGTAGCGCGATGTTACGTTCATCAAGCTACAACTTGATTAAGGGCCACGTATCGCGAGGGGCGTCGTGACTTCTTGGATCGGCTCTGTAAGCGATGCTCCGAACGGTAAAAACATCGTAGAATCATAAATTTACATGCATCTTTAGCGTGCTAGGTAAGAATGATTAGTGAACGGCAGTTTCAATTAGGTATCTTATCAACTCGGCAAACCCTTAGTAGCATGTCCAAATACGGTATACATTTCATGATTAGATTAGGGTCGGTATGCCATTTCAAGCATCTGGATAGGGGTCATGAAGCTATTTTGAAGCCGCCACCCATTGCAAGAACCTCTAGCTTTGTCCAAGTGCTCGCATAACTTCGCATAACTGAAGCCTCTGGTGACATAATTTGATTATGTAGTATCTAAGCCGAGGTACGACAGTAAGAGAACCCCACATATAACGGAAGTTTCCATCCACTAACATTGCATAATTGCCGACGCCCTCGAGCAGCGCAGCTCAGCCGCCAAAATAAAGTTCCGGCCTCATCACGCCATACAATACCGCATACTCCGGGGTTGGGCAACAGTACATACCGGTCATCGGTCCGAAGAGCTTTAGTAATAAACAACCCTTTCCCACCCAGCACTATTTACGTCCAAACGTCATGACGATCCAGTTTCTCCGCACCCCACAGGATCGTGAATTGCGGAGTAGCATGTGACCTAGTTGGTCCCGTACCAAAAAGGCAGGCGTATACCACGATGCTGGTTTTTCCCCCCTTCTCCTCCCAACCACGATTCTCCACGATTCTGTAACGAAAATCCGGAAGACTCCAACGAGACTAGCGCTCTAATCTCCAAAATTTAAGGCTCGTTTCAATGCGCAGACAGGCTCCCAAGTGAAACCGCTACCGCGGACTTTCAGTTACAGCAACGAAGGACAATATTGAATGGGGCATCGCTTGTTAACATGCGCATACAAGTAGTCTATTGCCTAGTCTTTGCTTGGTCTCATGTCAAAATAGATGAGAAAAGGGGTCACAAAGGCGGCCGCTAGCTACCCCAGCTTTCATACTTTGACGTACTGAGGGTGTTGGGGGCGCTCTCCAGCCCACTGTCCCTCATAAGGAAGTTAACTGTCCTGCATACACCATGATACCTTGCTTAGAAGATGCCAAGACCGTTTAGTCTCGGCTCTTATGCTTTTGGGTGTTGACCGAAGTCAACGGTAAACTTCTTCGAGAAGGAGATCTGCAACTTCTCGGCGAGTTAGGCCTCTCTGTGCACAACGAGAATGACAAAACGACGATATGTTGTATTTTCTTTATACGAAGGATGGCACGTTACTGGTTTGGTTACACTTAGGAAGCGGTATATATAGAGGTTGTTGTGTTGATCGTTCATGAAATGTTCTCGTAGTCAAGCATTCAGTCATCTTGCTGCTCAGAAGCCTTTAACATGCTCTCCAAGATAAGTCTCGTGGCTGGCCTTTCGGCCACGGCCTCTCTCGTCACCGCAGGCCCGTGCGACATCTACGCCTCTGGCGGGACGCCCTGCGTTGCTGCACACAGCACTACCCGAGCTCTCTACAACGCATATACCGGCGCTCTCTACCAGGTGAAGCGAGGCTCTGATAACACTACGACCGATGTCCACCCGCTGTCTGCTGGTGGCGTTGCCAATGCTGCCACCCAGGACAACTTTTGCAGTGGCACAACATGTTTGATCTCGATCATCTACGATCAGTCTGGCATGAGCAACCATTTGACTGATGTGAGTTTCACAGTGCTTTAAAAGAGAAGGCCCGAAGTACTAACATTACCTAGGCCCCCCGAGGAGGTGCCGCATCAGGCCCCAACCCCGATGGCACTGACTTCTTGGCCGGTGCACGCGGTGCTCCCGTCACCCTTGGTGGACAGAAGGCATATGGTGTCTTCTCCTCGCCTTTCACTGGCTACCGAAACGACGCGGCCCACGGCACCGCTACCGGCGATGCCGCCCAGGGAATGTACGCAGTTTTCGACGGCACGCACTACAACACGGCATGCTGCTTCGACTACGGTAATGCCGAGACCTCCGCGACCGATACCGGCAACGGCCACATGGAGGCTATCTACTTCGGTACTGGCGATGGATCCGGCCACGGCACAGGTTCCGGTAACGGTCCCTGGATTATGGCTGACTTGGAGAACGGACTCTTCTCCGGTTACGACCCCATGGTCAGTATAGAAACATCCTTTGTCAGTAATTTTTTTGCTATTTGTCAGATATACTAACATTCTTTAGTGAGTAAAATGATATATCATTTTCCCGAGCAAGGCCTGGGAAAATACGATATTTCCTTTGTCTCAATTCGCTTGATTTCTGACAGACCAGAGAAAAATTACTGACATGGGATATTTCTGTGTGGTAGAAACAACCCTGCGGACCCTACCATCACTTCCCGCTTTGTCACAGCCGTCGTTAAGGGTGAGCCTGGCACTTGGGCCATCAAGGGTGGTGATGCTACTCAGGGCGGCCTTTCTACCTACTACAACGGCCAACGCCCGGCCAACGGCTACAACCCGATGCACAAGGAGGGTGCCATCATTCTTGGAATCGGTGGTGACAACTCTGATGGTGCCCAGGGCACTTTCTACGAGGGTGTCATGACCCAAGGTTACCCCTCCGATGCCACTGAGAGCTCAGTCCAGGCTAACATCGTGGCTGCTGGCTACGCCACCACCGCCCTTGTCAGCGGCCCTGCGTTGAGCGTCGGCTCCACCGTCTCCTTCGCCGTGACCACCCCCGGCTACACCAACCGTTTCATCGCTCACACCGGTGCTACCGTCAACACGCAAGTCATCGCTTCCACCTCTACCAGCGCTCAGTGGATAGTCCATACCGGCCTTGGCAACAGCGCCTGCTACTCTTTCGAGTCTGTCGACACCCCCGGCAGCTACATCCGCCACTCCAACTACGAGCTCATGGTCAACGCCCCCGACGGTAGCAAGCTCTTCACCGAGGATGCTACCTTCTGTACCCAGGAGGGCGTCAGCGGTACTGGCAACTCTATTCGCTCTTGGAGCTACCCTGCTCGCATGTGGCGCCACTACAACGCTATCCTCTACATCGCCGGCAACGGTGGCCCATTCGTGTGGGACAACCCCAACGTTTACAACAACGATGTCACCTTCATTGTCTCTACTCATTAAACTATAAAGTACATATTACACGGCCCCAAATTCAATTGGGACTTCATTCAAGTATATATAGCCTGATATACATATTCTATGCTTAGCGTTTTTGTAAATAAGCAATGACCGGAGTTGGATATTAGAGTAGAAACAATGATGAATGATGTTTGAAACTGCCTGATAGTCTTGCCCAATACTGAATGTGATCGTTCAACATCTAGAATGTAGAGATACTTAACTACTGGTTCGTATTATTTAGTTTGATGTCAAGCAATACACATGAGCCACCTACTTTTCTCAGACCGCCTTTTTGACATCCTACTAGTATATTTCTAGATGTTAACTCCAATTTGTTAATATCATGAATGCTAAACCATGTATTCACCTAGCACATTTCAGCGTGATGTGAACGTGGAACTATACTATTTTCTGGATTGTATTTTGGAATGCAATTTATAGTTGCAAAGTCTATGTATGTTTCGCGAGAGCGCACTATGTTCATCTGCCAGGCAAAGTCCATAATAGGGTCCCCCCCACCAAGAGCAGCAGCCTACGAGATAAGCGAATGGGAAAAGAGATGTCGATCAAATTAAATAGTCAAGTAGATTGCATGACATTGAATCAAGATGAACTTTAGTTTCACGAGTATAGAAAGAGCATCATGTAGTTCGCATTCCAGTCAGCCATTGAGTTCGACTCTCAACACAATGAAGAAGAGTGGAAAAAGTGGTATCTTGAGAGCATATCCCAAAATTCGTCCCCCTTGTGCACAAACACGGCATCGATCGCTTCGAACTTATGAGTCTGAACTTCTCAGCTAGTTCGAGAAGTTATGCATACATCTTCAAGTTTAAAAAAAATACTGAGTGCCATTTCGCAATTCATGACCCCGTCAACTTTCAGACAGGCATTCCAAGATGATCTAGACAAGCTTAAGAAGGGACGGCTGCAGGTTGGAACATGGTACCCTACGACGCCGCCACCATTTACTGGTCGAGCGATCCCCAGAAGGTTCGGGACATGATCAATGATCCAGAGTAGGAGAAAGTAGCCGCATTTGAGAAGGGTTGGATCGACTAAAATAAGTTTGATGTTCAGATTGGCACTCAGACTACTTTCATTAGGGTTGGCAAGATCATCAATACGGTCACGAAGAGTTATAAGTAGGCAGCCAAGTCTCTAGATGAGTAAGGAGGTAGAGGGCTTGCGGCGGACTCTAGCTTTTTTCTACATAGATTGCGGAGAAAACTGGTCTGAAATGACTACGAAGTCTCTGAATGTACTCAATAGAACTTTGTTCGGTAAATGCATGATGCGGACATCATTGAGGGGAACGTAAACGATGGAATTAGTCTTCCCATGCTTCTACGATATTTGATATCGTCTTTAAACCTCGTTTCTCGCTCGATCAGTGCCAAAAATTCGTTCAGATCTTGTTTTCGAAACCTTTTCATCAGATCATTGAAGAAATTTCTGCGTGGCGTTATGTTCAGTTTTATGCAATGACTGAGACCATGCTTTGTTCTATCCAAGAAGCTTTTTACAGTTTGGCAGCATCGCTTGTCTCTGCGGGAAGTTCCTGCTCAACCTGTCTGATCAAAATCTCATGTTGCACACTCCGCGGAGTCACACGGAAACCAAATTCTCCCGGGTGGCATATAAACCCCGGCTTCATCTTGACCTCGACATCAACTTCCTGCCCATCTTCGTCTACTGCCTTGCTTAGTTTGAAAACGGCCAGACACCGCACAATATTGATATACAGACTTGCGTCCTCGAAGAATCTCCCAGGGCAGATCCGGCGCCCGTACCCGAAGGTGTCGGCAGTCGGATCACGCTCGTTGCGCGGGTCGAGAAAACGCTCAGGGTCAAAAGCGTCTGGGTTGGAATAGACATCAGGGTCGTGCATGAACCACCAGACACAAGGTAGTAGAATGGCCCCCTTGGGAATATGAATGCTGTTGTATTCGATGTCCTCTGTGGCAACGTGAGGGAAGCCAGTATGTAAGACAGGCCACCACCTGAGGATCTCTTTGATCAAGGCTCCTACGTACGGCAACTTGTCTCGGTCGTCAAACCCGGGCAGACGACTGCTTCCAACGACTTGATCAATCTCGAGCTGTGCCCTTCGTTGTACTTCCGGGTTCAAGACCATGGCGAGGGTGAAGACGTTCATGATCGTCGTCGTGGTTTCGAGCGCCGCGCCATAGAAGCTCGTTGCTGTCCAAATGATCGCGTCTTCTTCCTCGGGGCTTAGCTCTTCGGACTGCTCTAGCAGCTTTGATACGTATGATGGTCGGTATCCGCCTGGACCAGCCATCTGTCGCTGCACAAACTTGAAAGGGATCTAGGCACAATCCACGAGGGACTTTCTCCAGAGCCGGGCTGTTTTTTTTTTGGGAAAGTCACTCCCGGAAAGCTTTCAGGTAGATATTGAAGAACGGGCATCATGTCGACCAACCAGGCGCCCGGAGCCGCAGCTCGCGAGAACCGGTTCATCACTTCGTCTTGTAGATCGGCTAAGACGTCGGAATCATCCGGCCCAACCGAATAGCCATAGACCATCTTCAACACAGTTGCAGCTGTTGTCCTGTTTGTAATTAGTATGATTGTATAACATGGTGTGGTTTAACCAGCTATTAGGCAAAAGGCGACATACTTTTTGAAAAGCTGCAGCCACTTGTCAGGTTCTTTCAGTGCCCGCACAAGCTGCCGTCTAACTTCGATCTCCTGCACCTCCTGGAATCGGGCGGCTGTGGCTTTAGTGCCGAGTTCCCGATGTATCATTCCGCGGCATCGGCGGAGTCGATCATCATATCCCTGATTGACTATAGCAAGCTCATAGCTGCACAATTTATGAGCAAAAGTCATCATAGGCCGCCCCGATGTCTTGTCCGACGCGTGTTGTAGAAGATCGACGACCGCTCGCCTGTCGTGGAGTAAGACGAGCGTTGTGCCAAACGTAGTCACCGAGCTGATTGGACCGTAAAGGTCTTTGTATGGAAGCCAACGCAGACTCTCCGGCTTATCGCTCGGGGGCATGTCAAGAGGTTTCCAATAATCGGAAGTCCTTTCGGGCCTGGTGGCAAGCGTCAGCGGAGGGGGCTTCGGCCCAGGGTGAATCGGTAGATCAGGTAGCCCACGAGGGCCGCAATGCCACGCTGCAACGAGAATGAAACAGCCATATTATCTTCGATCTCCTGAGGCGTCATTGACGTGAGGAAGGTCGTACGAAATATTCTCGGGCTTCAAAAGTAACGACAGCTCGCCCCTTGCATGAAACCTCGGATCTAAACATTGTCTGCAACTTCCGAAGCTACCGAGCTCAAAGCAAGGGATTGAATCATGTTTTTGTGCTCTAGGAGGATCCACATAGTGCTAGATCCTACGGATTACCACTTGGCGTAAGAAAATGGTGTGCTGCATCAATGCCCAGATCGGACAGTAATAGTTGCCACGCCCGAAGTACAGGCTATCATTGTCTATCGTGTCAACTATGGCTGATAAGAATTTGCTATCGAGGAATGAATACAAGGGGGAAGGATGCTCTCGGAGCCGAGCACAGGAGCATCGGAGTGGGTCAAACACGGCGGGGTCGCTGCCGCCCGGAAGGAGCGCCGGGTTCGAATCCGGCACGCGATGCAGAAGTGTGTCCCTGCCGGCAAGATGGTGCCCGGAACTCGTACAGCACGGCCGAGGGCGACTATATAGTAATAAAACAAAATGATTGCTGACACTCCTGAGTGCTCAGATGATTGTGTTCTGTAGAAGACATCTGGACGATGACGTGAGCGGGGTAGATATCAAGTAGTTTAGGCGGGGTTTGTTTAAAAGTTAGCTTCATCCCTCAAACTGAGTGTACGATGTCAGAAACTCGTGAGCACAAATCAATGAGCACAAGTCAAGAAGCACACACATATGGGAATTCAGTGAGTCATGACAGAGTAACTGGATCGAGTTAACATTGTGGTCATGTCCACCATCAGGACATGCCTCCTTACTGAAAAGTAACAGGCTACCTCCTAGGGTCTTATTCATTCCTCGTATTGCATCATACAAAGGAAGGAGTACTCAATCAAGCACACAGCACTCCAAACCCCAACAAGCAGCCATCCCCATCCCGCACATTAACTACCCCAAGTAACCCGCTTCTCCCTGAAGATGCCCACCATTCCCATAGGCAACAAGCCCGGCTCGACAATCCTCAACCCCCCAAACCGATCAATCGCCTCGGGTCCATAAAGCTGGGCCACCCATCGCCAATACGGCTGCATGCCACCCCACTCGTTATGAATACCCCTGAGCATATTCTGGTTTAGCGCGCCATGACTTAGCGCCGTGGACGAAGAATTCAATGCCAGGGCCTTGAGCGCACTCTCCAGACGCGGCGACGGTCTGTGAATCCCGCCCGGACTACTGGACTCATTAGGCACGTCAAGCAACCGCCCAAAGACCACGGCAAGGTTGTTCACAAGCCCGGACCCCAGATCCTCGCGGTACCGCGTGAACTCCTCTAGACTCATGAACTTATCTGGGTCTTCAGGCTTGAAGTTATCATGCATAACTCGATGCACAATGCCCGTCTCAAAGTCCGTCTTCTTGCGCCCATATTCGTCGCGCTCGGCTTCGAGGAACTTATCCAGCTCTTTGTTGGGGTCAGACAGTACGGCCTCGCGCACTGGTAAGATGGACACGAAGGGACTGCGTAGGTCGAGACCGCCTAGCTCCACTGGGAAGAAGAGGTACGCGTCGGGTATGCGCTCGGAGACGTCGAACCGGCTTCGGAGTAAGTGTTTGATGTAATCGACAACATTCGTGATCGGTTCCTCGGGTTTAACGTCGCCTGCCAAGAGGCTTGCCATCGACGCCGACTCGGCGAAAACCTCGGCCTGGATCCGCCGGTGCGTCGCGAGCATCTGGTCAACGTGCGCGCGGCCGAAACAATGCGCTGCTTTGCCAAAGTTGGATGTGAAGAAGGTCGCGGCAAACGTGTTCCACGTCTGGATCAGCGAGATGACACTACGGCGCTTGTCCACTAGTTGCCGGCGGAGATCGATGATGTGCTTGTCGACAATGGCCTGGTCGATTTCGAATTTTCCCGTCGACGTGGAGAGGCGCAGGAAGCCCCAGCGGATGTCGCCCCTGGGCAAGTTCTCATCGATTTCGAGCTCGAGGTTGGGGTCGTGCGAGATGCGCACGGTGCCTGATTTCGGGAACTGGATGTATGTGCGTGTCGCGTTTGTGAAGGCCTCTACGGCTTTCCATGCCGTTTTGACTACTTCGTGGTCTGGCGACCAGAAGAAGAAATCATCGTGCATGCGATGCAGGTATCGGCCTCCTGTTGCTCGATTCACGGCGAAGTCCAGACAGAAAAGTATCGACTCACCAAAGACCTCACTGAGGGCATGTGAGGCTGGTGTACCACGGCAGCGCGTGCGGGGAGGCTTTTCGGCAGCATCGTCGAGGAATTTGAGCGGAGCCTTGAGAAATTTGGTGAAGAAATCCATCCACGTCTGGGATACGCCGAAGAGCTTCATGATGATGAGGATGGTTTCGTGTGGAAGTAGAGAGTTCCAAGACTCGAATGCTGCGTGGATCGCAGTGATCTCGCCGTGCAGCTTTGTGTTGATTGCGATCTCTGTTGATAAGAGGCGAATGAGACGCTGCTTATCTTCCATGGAATTTCGCTCTTTCGGTGGTTCATCGTCATGGAAATCGGATTCGTCCTCTTCATTTTCATAAGTCTGCATTCTTCCCATCATCATCCCGGCCGGGGCCGGCGCTTGGGGTGCAGCCATTCTCTTTCGGGCAGTTTGCTTCATCCGTCCCTGCACTGGCGCCTGCACCATTGCATGGTACCCAGCTGAGACGTTTGCCGATACCCTGTGCAATTGTTGTGGCGCTTGGTATTGTTGCACCTGGAAGTCCTGCTCCGTGGCATATTCTGCTTCCTCTTCTCCTTCATTGGAGAGAGACTGTTGTGATTCGAAGTCCATCAGGCCCTCCATGAAATAATGTCTCGTATAGACTCTATTTCGCGCTGACCTCAACGAAGTGTAGCTGTCGTAAGATCCCAAGTAATACTCGCGACGTTTCCGATCCAGTTGGGAGATCGGCGCCTCGGCAAACTTCCATGCGTCTTGGGTCTTACGAAACTGTGTAAATGCGCGTTTCAGGAAAACGGACCACTTGACGCCCACGTAGTGCAAGAAAATGGCTTGCAGCACGTCTTCGTGCATGAGTACGTTGTATACGCCCGTTATCTTCCTCCGCTGTTCGAGAGACACACTGTCTCCCCAGGACCAGGTGCTAAATGCCGACATCCTCATGTTCAAGACGTCGGCTACTTCGGCGAGGATGACTGTGTTCCGCTGAAAGTCTCTCAGCACCTCCCGCTTCTCCTCAGTGAGTAAATCGGAAGCCAACAGACCGTCGATAGTCCATTTCAAGGATACCGCATTGAATTGGTTCGGTGAAGCCATGGAATTCTCGAAATTCGTGACACTTGCTCGCAATTGATTGAGCGCCTTCGTGATAGGAGTCTTCTCTGTCTGGGAAGAGACACGCAGGTCGAACAGGTGTGAGAGATAGGCCTTGAGTTCCGTTTCGTTCACGTTGGCAGGCTCGAAGACGAGTTTCTCCCATTGTTCACGCGATTCTTTCCTCATAGAGTCGCTGACATTTTCGAATCCTTCCGTCATGGAAACGTCCTCCTGCGAGGAATCTGTGGCATTCTCGGAAGAGAGCCATTCAGTGACGAGTTGAGCATAGAGTGAAGCATACTGGAACTTGGATGATTGTGTATTGAGGTGGTTCATCAGCGAATCTTCCCATGTCTTTACAAGGGTTGCCGAGACGGAGGGGTCATATTCAGCTTGCTTTACAAAGTTGGCAAGGTGGTTCAGCTCGAAGTGCAAATCCGAATTTGACGAATTCCCGGGAACGATCTGTCCATCCTTGGTCGTTGTCATAGAGTAGCACTTCTTTACACCATCGCAAAGAATTCTAAGGCGTTCAAGAGGAACGGATTCATTCTGAAGCTGGGACAGAATCTTGACCTTTTCGGTCTCGAACTCGGAACGCCGTTTGGATAGTTCTTCGAGTTTGGTGTTGGTGATCTCCTGGAGGGTAGCCGAGAACACGCTGCCGCTAGCGGGAGCCATGATGACGGATGATTTGAGGAGGAAATGTTTGCATGGGCAAGAGAGAATGGGAACGGTTGCCTTTTATAGACGAGAGGCAAGGCAGGCAGAGCAGCTGGAGCCTGGGTTCGCCTACCTACTCCACAAATTCTATAGTGGGGCTTTGTGAGTGCGGCCTGAGGCTCAATGGATGAAACTGTTTCTCCGTAGCTGGTGGATTGCCTGATTGGGACGCCAACATCAGACCCCTTGCCCTCATCACTGCACGTCAATGTAAGAACGCATGAATGGAGAAGACTTCTTTGTTGATTTGTCAAGTTCAATTCCTTTAGTACCTTTGTCCAGAGACACGGATGTATCTCCGAGAATGCGCTATACAGCAATAACACTACACAACGTATTCTTGATCCAGACCAGTATACATCTGGCATGATTATACCACAAACCCCTTCCAACACACCACACAAATCCAGCACATTGCATTATTCCTCCTCAAGACAAATCGTTCGTTGTGACAATCAACATCCTTTCACTTGAGACTCATTATAAGACCAAACAAACAAAACAGCTGGTCACCAATCCATAGCAAAGGCCCTTTCCATCAATCAATGGGCAATCCCATAGCACTGTCCCGCAAACCATGACTCATTGTGCGTTAAATCGTAACTCCGTGGCCGATGCACATGCATGCCGTGACAGTGAACCAGGAAAGAGATGGGCAAAACCCCCGCAAAATCAACAAACAGAATGAAAGGGTATAATCCGGGTTGGCGATGCTTAAACATAAGATAAGGAAAGTAATAAAAGAGAAAAAGCACTTGGAGGACTGCTTCAATTCTCATGGCAGACGGGCAAATCCCGAGGAATCACGGTTGTTGGGCCGAAAGCGAGGACTGATTGGTGGAATATCGATTGGAGGCTGGCGGATGTGTGCTCGGCTCAGGGGTGTCAGTTCGATGGGTGGGGCGCTTTGAGTCTCTCTACGAGTCAAGGGCGTGAGTTCGATGGGAGTATCGACGGGGAGTCTGGTTGAATGAAGAGCCGTAAACGTTTGACGAAGACGATGGCTTTCGTTCATTGCCCAACGAGAGATCAATCCCCAGACGGTAGGGCCCTGACGAACTGCGCGACGTTGGATGTACTGGAATGGGGCGAATGTCCAGACGCGAGCAGCGGGGTCGGGATTGTGGCTCGCTGGTGCCTCTACGATGTTTCTTTCACGCACTCCTCGCAGCCAAATCGACACTTCGTGATTCGGGTCTTGTAGGCTGGTGATGATAAAAGCAGTCAAAGAATTGTTTCTTACTCTTTCCTCCTCAATGGCCTCAATGATTGGATCCGGGAGTGGTTCGACTGGGGGGTCAAAACCATAAGAGATGTTCCGGCGATAAGAAGGGGCCCATAACGGATTCTAGCGGTTAAAAATGAGGGCGTTCACAACGTGATCCTTCTGCCATGAGCAATTCTGTAAACTCGCGTTCTCCTTAAGAATTTTGCCCATGTAGGCAACGCGGATTCTCTTCGTTCTCGGCAGCTAGACCGCACTGGATTAGCAAGAGGCCCTGCACGGAAAAACAGGATACAATCGTAGGGACAAAGAAGAAAATGCTTACATTGCATGCCTCGGCGATCTTCTGTGCCAAGCTTCGGATCGGATCATGAACATCCAGGCTGATGATAACATCGGGAGAGTTGTCGGATAGTCTAGCGCGGACCTTAATCAAGTTCTTGACATCGACAACAGCTTTGCCTTTCTCTTCCCGCCGCCGAAGAGCTTCGTCACTTTCGTCCTCTACATCTTCCCCAGCAGTGTCTTCCTCGCCTAGATCTTCATCGGCTTTGCGACTGGGCTTAGCATCCTTCTTCTGGGCACCACTATCTTCAGTGAGATTTTTCGGATCACTAACAACCCATTTGGGAAGCGCATAATAATTTCCCAGAGAGTCATAAGCGCCGTTGACCAAGTCTCCGGTGGGAAGCGTCACCTCGGCGGCTATGAGGATCCCCTGGGCGGTAGCCAAAAGGCTTTCACTCGCGTCGGTCTCACCAACATCTCTGTATGAATCGGACTCATACAGCAGCTCAAGCGCGGACTTGAGAACCTGCCAGATTTCCTGGCGGCCAGTGACTCGAGTATCGAAGAATTCGGCGCGCTGGATATCGAGATCATTTCGAGTCCAGGGACGATCGGCTTCCCACTCACGGCGGCGTAGTGGCTTGTCGATATGCTGAGAGAGGGGTTGGCGCTGTTGGTGACTGCTCGTATCAGACGTTCGAGGGTGTGGCTCATCGATGTTCGGCTGTCTGCGCGGCTGAGTGCTGATAGGACGTGCAGATGGAGGAGACGATGCGGCGCCGCCGGGATGGGGGGCGTTAGGACCCTCAGACCGCGAGTAGCAGCACCCCTATTAGTAGAAGAGTTAGACTAACCCATTACTCATGAACAATTAATGACGCCTGGAGATAGATATGTAGTAAGGGAGACTGACTTCGGAAGCGTCGGCAGAGAGGATGGCGCGAGGCAAAGAAAGAAAGAGAGAAATGGACAAAATACTCACCATGGCTCTGGAATTCCTCCCTTACACCAAAATGAGGGTTGTGTTGCCTGGTGCGAGTGTGTGATGACTTCCTTCAAAACTTGGTTGCGGGTTAGCTGTGGCGCATGGTCTCTCGGGTCGCTGCTGCTAGTGTTGATAATCGGGAGTAAAGGATGGAAAGAGAGAGCAGGACGAGCAGGCAGATGGTATCAGGAGGTGGAGAAAGGGAATTGGAGACAGTGATGATTATGAAAACATAGTATGTCCAGGGCAATGACGAGATCCCTGCAGCCAGCAGTGAACAGCAAAGCGCAAGTGACTCTTAACTTCTCGCCTCGCGACTTCCAACTAGAGTGAATTGGAGTACGGTGACTCTGACTTGAAGAAAGAAGTGGAGGTGCAAATGGTGGAGCGTTGGAAACAGGGACTTGGCGCTATTGGCTTGAACAGGGAGTCTTACCTTTTATGGGCTGCAGTTCGACGTGGTGATGTAGGAGTATTCCGGCTCTGGGTAAAGGTGAGAGAGTACTAAAACAATAACAGAACATTCAAGTGCCAAGAAAGAAACAAATACCTTGTCCCATTAGGTCATTGTGCCAAGCCGCTAGCGTCGATAAGGGTTATCGGAAGATGCACTAAGCCGATAATGGGAGTCTAAGTCTGAATCCAGCAGCCGTTGCCCGAACTGCTACTACTTATAAGTTTTAGATCCTAAACAAAAGAGGGCACATTGGGATTCATCATTAAGGACACCAAGATACATTGAGAGAAGCTTGACTTGTGAAGCTCAGGCAGAGTTCCATAAATGGTGGTTGAATGTCTTTCAGTGAGGCCAATAACGAGGTGTGAAGTGGGCATCTGACCAATTAAACATTCAAGCTATCATTATCATCTACGCTTGCTAAGAGCTCCAATAGGTGTGGTATATCCTGATTGGTGATATCAGAGTTATTTCTTAGATTTCGACTTGATACCTACCTACTTGATACCTTCATTTATGATATGAATGAGACTTCCGTTATACCTCCCACGCAATCACAGACCAATTTATTGCAGCACTGCACAATATATCGGGTAACGAATTCGAGCCAAGTCGAGCGGCTTCTGGTAACATCGCCTTATTCTTGGCCAGATTTCAGCAAAGTTGTTCTACTTGTAATAAATAAAATACTTGGCTTCAAGCTTCTTGAACTGCCAAGTCCCCCCTCACTCTATCATCACTGACTTGTGATGAGTACGGAGGATGGGAAAAGCAGGTAGCGCTTTTCATAAACTACCCACAAGGGTTCAAAATATCTTGAACAGTACAAACGTGTTATCACATCAAAAAAAAAAAAAAAAAACAAATTCATCAAAAGAGTACATCTTTGCTACAACAGCTTCGTCTTTTACCACGAGGGCGAATTGCAGAATTGACAAATCAATGATGACCATTTTAGGTAGCATAGGAACAATTGACCGTGTTTCGCCAATTATATTCACATGCCACAATAACTACTCATTCGCCCACAAACTATGTTCGGGTGGTTAAAGCTAGCGACAAGGAACACTCTAGTTGTAATGTCAACTAGATAGATTTCAATATTAGATCATTTCCATGACTACATCGGAGACTTGATTCTCAACTATGAAGAAGAGAGAGAAGCCTCCAACATTATATTGCCGAAAGGAACCTCTGTTTTACCAGTCTTGAATCAACACGGACAGAAAGTATTGTATTAGCGTCGAGTGGATGGGCCCTGACTGATACTATAGCATCCCATCTTAGCTGAGCAAACTAATCCATTGTTTGTGGACTCATCCAACTTGGTTACCAAGAGAAAAGAGAGATGTGAAAGAGCAACTATGTCCTCGTCCAGACCGACTATGAAGGATTAGGTTCAGCCCTAAATGGATATATCGCACCAAGTATAAGCCAACTGCTCTTCGCAGCAACTATGCGCTATTGTTTTGTTTTCAGCCGCCACACTTCGCAGCTGATACCCATCCGTTAGTTAACTATTTATAAGCCACCAGGTTAGTCATTCGAATTAGAGAGCATGGACGAGTCATCGCGTTTCCAGTTATCTGGATTCATGGATCTCGAGTTTTAGACAAAGAATCTGATTGATCTATTACATAATCTGTATGAATAGCCATGAGGAATTGAGCTTCTATTAACAATAGATCAGCTGTGTCGCTCAACGCCGTTGAGCTGAATGTCAAATAACGCAAAGATAGACAATCGTCAGAGTCTAAAATCTTGGCAACCTTGAGCCACAGACGCCCACGGGAGTTATAGTTCATCAGCTATATGATGATGGGGACAAACATGACTATAGTTCTCTGCCCTGAAGGTGGGCTTCATTCTTAACTCCCATCTCTGTTACTGTTATTACTTTGCTGGTATCCAAAAACACACTATATAATTCATATCTTGAAGGCAATACACGTTACGATAGTCTTTACCCTATTCACTCTACATATCAGCAATGGATGTGAAAAAAAAAACTTTTTATCCGAGACGATCACAATCGTCCATGACAAGCCGACAACAGAGGAAATTACTATCATGCAAGTGTCGCCAGTATTGGCAAGAAGTCAGGAAAGTCGCCTGACGCGCTTCTGAACAACATCACGGCATCCGTTACCATCAGGGGCTTACTCATGGATCTCTAAAACAAACCTGACGCCTGACGATCTTCATGACGGGCAAGAACGCCTGCTGGGGGCTCCCGAGTAAGCAAGGTGACGGTTCCGGGACTTTAGAGTAACATAGTGCTGAGCCACGCTGCAAAACAGTATAGGCACTTGATAGTGGTCACCAGCGGTATGAAAGTATATCTGGGACATATAGGTCAGACCATCCAACTACTTCCGGCGGGCAACATAATACCTATTGAGCGGCGCAACGCACTTTGAGTCAAAGTTGCTGGAATGCGCACAGAGCATAACGGGATTAACCAACAAGCCTACCATCTATTCCGTGACCACAACTTACGATCTAGGCGCCACGTTCAACAGCCAGCCCGTGTTGTTCAATACCTGTTTGATCGCGTCGTCGGAGAACAACGAAGTTTTCGCTATCGACAAGGGTAGGGCTAGTGGTATTGATGGGATGAGACAATGGGTATTGCCGATTTGACAGACTCCAACCAGGCAACGAGGATATTCAACGTTAGAGACATCATCAGCTCCGACGGCAGGCCAAATAGAAAGTCCGTGGCATTGTCTGTTCGAATTTGTCTCCGCGCCGACATCCTGGACCATTCGACATCAAGAACGTGATGCGACCGTCAGATTTGATCTTGTGTTCTGCTCTCGGTGCAACACGCTCGGATTCTTGACAAAGCGACTCGGCCATGCTGGTGTGCGACGCGCCTATCACAATATTACCAACGTGATGACTGAAGCAACTGGAGCCTGTGACAAAGTGATCGACGTCCCCGCCCTCAAAGGCTACAGCTCTTGAATACTAATGCAGGGAAAGGAGCTGCTTTCATGCTCACTGCAACTATCATGCAAGCTTCATGGCTCAAGCCAACCGCCATGAAAGAAGCATTTTACGAGGGAGTAGGAAACAACATTACCCACGTCTTCGGCAATAACCGCGTCCTTGAGACGCCCACCATCTTCATTCCTGATATCCCGCCGCAGCCTCAGCTGGTGAAGACCCTAGATAGCCTCGTGGATGGCAGCGCTTCCGCTGTCGACGGAATTGCGGTCATTGGTGTCCAGATATCCTACCCGATGACGCAAACAATGGCGAATCACCGACGGCATTCGAGGCACCGCTGCTTCGAGATGTGCAAGACGGCATCAAACTACTCGGGTTGACTGAAGGGCAGGGAAAGGGACTTGATATCACCGCTTCGGATCTACACTGGTCAATTAACTCCACTGCTTCTCCTGACTACCGGGACTGCTTATACTACGTCCTCAGATCCGGCAGTGTCGAACACCTGTCCGATGAAGATCGCAAGCATCTCGCTACGAGCATAAAAGATGGGAGATGCACATTGTCAGTCCTCCACCCCCCCGACGATGAAGTCATTCGTGACTTGGAGCATCTATTGGGTACGCGGGTAATTGAAAAGGATTCAGCAAACGAGACAGGGATCATACAGAAGCTCCGACGAAGACAGGAGAGGACCTCTTCGGAGATGGGCAAGGGCCAGTCGACCTCATGAACGCGGTTTCCAACATAATGGACATCCGGATCCCTGCGCCCATGGGTGTTTCTGTCACTAATATAATGCTGGGTGAAGGTCAGATTACCAATACACCCGTCACTTTTCCGAAGGTCGCCATTTCGACGATCGTGTGCGGCACGTCCTAGACCGAGCCACGTCCAACAAACGTTTCGGACATCTACTAAGTCTCCCACTCGTGCAAATTTGCCTCGCCCTCCAACGTGGCGCCCTATATACCAACACATCGTGCGGTCATCCGTCATCAATCAGCGCTTGCGAGCGCCGTCCATCTACTCAGACACCGATACCGATCTGCACACACTCCCGCCGCAGACTGGCTGGCAGGATTTGACAGGTTTAGGTTATGCAATGATAATATACCTATCCGGTTCCCTGCCCCGGACTCCGGATTCGATATCTGCCGAACTACGACCCCGTGCCAATCTCCCCTCCCGGGGTCTTGCAGTACAGTCCTTCGACAACCCTAGGGGCAACCACGTCAACCAAGGACGTGAGCTGGGAAGACGGAGGTAACTTTGATTTTTCCGGCGCCGGGGCACTCACCGGCGGGGTGGGAATGTGTCTATTTCCCACACCGAGTCTCGCACTGTCCAAGACAGTAAGTAATTATCCTCTCTTACCTCAATTATGTCTCTCTAGCACATGAGAATGAGAGTGAGAAACCTGGAAACTGGCAATTTGCTCGAACAGCGATGATCAAAACCGAAACATTAATGTACGACTACCCAGCTGACGCCAACTTCGTCTTCACCTTGAACAACGCCGGCGATATAGGCCACAACGCTGTTCAAATATACACGCAGAATATCTTCGTCTTTTCCGATGACAGAAATGGATCCCGAGATGCCAACGCGGGCAATACTCAAACTTTACAGCTCTCAATCTGCGGATGGGCCGAGGACGTGAATGACAAAGTATTCAATTACTATACGTATGGCGGTACCCGTGTCGTCGTTCCCAGCTACATTAACTCCATCCGCTTCGATGTAAAGAGGGTTTGTAACTCGGGACTAGGTATTCAAATGTGCTTTGGAGATGATGAAAGCTAGTTCCTCTGATCATACCCGTAGGTAGCCGGAGTAGACGGGATACTGTGCAGCAGTACGTGCTCGAAATCTTTTACTTTCACAGGTTGTTTTGACTTATTTGGGTCAGTTATTCCCTTCTGAACATGGTATGTCTCAATTACACAAAGACGATCCTGATATATAAGTAGTAAAGCTCATCGATAAAACACCTTGAAGCTCGAGCTCATCTATAGTGGACACTGGTCAGTGACGTCGTAAGTCAATGCTTACGAACCTCGTACTTTGGGCATAGAAAGACCAGATGCAATACCATGCTTATCCGACTTGAGTAGGGTTAAGAAATGTATCTCTTTGAGTATGATGTCTGTATAACTGTGTGATATATGTACGTGAATGCGTGTACATGTATGTGAATGCATACGGTTGGGAGGGCTAGGCCAACATATATAAGAAAGCTTGCAAGAGAGCTTTCAAGCGCAACCTGATTCCCTTGCGCATTCTTTTCTATATATTGCAGTCCGCCCCATTGGCCCAATCTTAATCCGCCACTTTCGCGTCAGCGCCTCTTGTTTTCAAACCGCTTCTGCCAGTCGAACAATACCAAGGCCCTGCCACGAAGTGCTCGGTATCTTCTTTATGGAGATTCTCTACCCGTGTCCATACTTGCGAATCAGGCCGCACTCTTGGCCAAAGCTGGCGCAGCACTCCATCCTCCAAGAGAGTGCTAGGGCATGGTGGTAGTGGTTACAGCGGAAATTATGTCGGCCTCGTGTTTATGCAAGGTGCACCAGAATCATGGCGCTTCCACAATAGTACATGCAGCCGGTGCTCCTGCGAATTCAGAGAATGCGTCGGAGGGCACGGTGGTAAGAATTGAGATCGGGGGGCGCCCGAAACACGTTGGGTGGACCGGTTATTCGTGAAGGGGGCGGCAGAGGAGAGGATCTACAAATGGTGCCACGCGGAAGCCTCGAGGATGTACCGGTTCTCTCTAAGTTCGGAGCCATCTGTCCCGCGCGCCATTTATAAATGTGAGAGAGGTACAGGGAGCTCAATGGCCTGGCGCTGTGAGGATGAGATGAGACGTCGTGTATACCACTTTATGAGTGACGTTAATCACGCGGAATAACAAAGAAAATTAGAGAGGCATCATTTTCCGAACCTCTTGCCAAGATTATTCTCTTGCACCTTTCGAGGAATTGTTACCTGTGTCGCATCGTCAGTCAGTAGGGGTTGGGATGAAAAATTGTTTGCACGTGAGTTCAAATCTAGACATAACGGGAGTTCCGGCCAATCAACTACTTAAATGAGTATGTTTGGAAGCTATAGTACGGGCAGCTAGACAATGGTCTGTGGACCGAGGTGTTGCTTGTGCATCAAAAGATAGAGGCAGAGAGGGAAGATCTACTCAATGTATCATCGCCGACTAAACTTCATATCGATTGTGAAGAGCAACATATGCCCGGTCATTTTTTGTGAATAACACAACAGTGAATGATGGGCTGCACTACATCGGGTCAGTCTCGGGTCATCTTATATATATGTAGGCTTGAAACGATGGCTTGTGGAACTCCATTGATGGACCAGTTGGCGCACTGAACAGCAATATGAGTCTCTAGCTGATCCCTCTTGTACGCTGTTCGAAGAAAGATGATGTTGACTAGAGTTGAACCAGTATTGCGCTACCCGTCGTCTCACACATATGATAGTTTGGTCATAAAATCCACAGCAGGGTGGACCACATTTGCAGTCTTTGACATTTGTTTATTGTTTCTGACTTTGCAAGATCAAGTCTCCTTCTTAGGCCGGCGTATACAGGTGAGCTATGCATCATGTTACTATATGGTCATTGCTCCGGATCATTACTATGTATCCATCATACGGGTGGCGTTGACAGCATCAAGGCCTCAAGTATATTCCCGCATTGATCTTCGGCGTCTAGTGAAGGGTTTCTCCCGGTGACTTAAATGCTGCTTTGTGTCTCCAATATCCCTTCCTCGGATCTCTGAAAGAGCTGAGACCTCGTCGACCTTCACCTTATCAGCGCGTAATTACGTCAGGTGAGTGATACAAATAGCACGATGTCAGTAGTTGCGATCGATTCGAGTGACGCAAGGTTGCCGGACATCATGGCCGTTGCTGGACTCTGAAGACAAACTCCGAATAACGTCGTCTAGTTCGAGGATCTTGATAACCAGGCTTGCGGACGGAGACCCCAAGAAGCATAAATGCATACACTCGACACTTATGCAATCTTGAGTGCGTTTTCAAAAGAAGCCGAGCACTACCAAAGATATCCCCGGCAGTTCTTACTGCCACACAAACAACGCGTCATATCCTTCTGCTTCTCCGGATCGAGCGCATCCATATCCGAATCTTCAATGCCATCAACGTAGTCGAAGGTGAGTTCTTCACCGCGGGGGATGTCCCGAATGGCAAAGAAAGCGAGGTCGTGAATATGCTTATCAGCATGGTCGCCAACGCGCGCGAATATGCGCAAGTTAGGATTGCAGGAGTGGTTGATAAATCGCGTGGGACCGGACATGAATTCGCCATCGACCTCGAGCGGCGGGCCGCGCAGACGGTCATCGAACGACTCCGGGTCCGAGAATTTGTCGAGAGCGAATAAGTAGACATCCTTCCTTTGGGCGACATGTGACTGGTTCCGACGGCGATTAGCCTCGGATGCCGTGATGATCTCGCCGATGTACGTGTCGACAAACTGTCCCTTCTTCATATCCACTGGACACATCACACCCCAACCGCGATTCTCGGTGCGAAAAATCTGTAGTGGTACGGTGCGTCCGCGCTCAACAACACGGTTGGGACAGTCGGCGCCGCATGCGCAACTCTCGTGGCATTCGTAGATGGGGTTGCGCGAAGTGAGGATCTTGGAGCGTAAGTGGCCGGCCTTGGCGCCGTGGGAGTGGTATGCGTATGCCTTCTTCTGATAATGTCCATTCGCCTCATCTTCATCATCCTCATCGTCATCTGTACTGTCGTCTTCAACATCCTGCAGGCAGTTGCAACTGCTGTACTGGCAGTCCTCGCCCTCTTCGCATTCGCAGCCAGTGAGGAACTCGGCTCTAGTAGGTTCCACATTCTTGGCGCGGATGGCAGTCTCGGTGAATCGGAAATCGGGCTGGATGGTGGAGTCGTCTTGGGTGTTGACGATGGTGATGGGATATTGTGAGTGTGTCGCAAATGTGCGGATCTGGCAGAAGTGGCAGTCGCGTTTTTCGGCATCTGAAGCGCTCTAGACAGGTAAGTGATATCAGTATTTCTGTAGGCCACTAGTAAATATGTGACAAGCTTACAGGTTCACCGTGGGCGAAGAAATGACGTCGCACGACAGCCTCCATCTTGAGGGTGGGATAGGTGATGTTCAGGTTTGTTTACTCTTAGCAGATGAGCCAGTCGCATATTCACATCAGGGAGCGCATGGATACTTCAGTCGCAAGATCAATATGTGCAGTTCCATGGCTTCTTCTCAGAACTGGTTATGAGAGATCAGACAGCGAAAACCTATCTACTTCAGAGCAAGGGAACTGAGAAAGTTTATCACTTTGAAGCATGACGCGCGGGACGTGACAATGAAAGGAAAGCGCGTTTATGACCGGGGAACCGCGCCTGCTCCGCACTTAAATTGATTCAACTATCCGTTATATCCAACTAACCGGTCTTCCCCTTCTGCTACTACTGTACATATAGGTAGTAAGGTCAGTTCATGTGAAGGGTCTCCCCTGCTAACGAAATGTCATGCATATCCCCACCTGCTGGATTCGGCAGATTCCTCCTGGGTTTAAGGTGGTGCAAGAGGAGTTCAATTGACATAAGCTCCAATGTTGGGCGGATGATTATACAGGTCAAGCATATACTTGTGAGCCAGTGTATCGTAAGGACTAAGGCTTTTCGAGGTTCCGAAGAATCTGCCAGGTGGTTTCGATGTGAATTCGCAAATATTTGCCTTGAATAATCAGTCAAGCAAACACATTGTCAATCACTGCTAAATACAGCATTACCGCCCGCATGTACTCACAAACAAGAACAGGCAAGTCCTCCGAAAGTACGTTCATCGATATAATATCACTATTAACCCCTTGGAGAATGAATAAGTTCATAACACTACATCCCTCATAACCTTGCACCTGCATAGCTTTATCAGGGGGGTTAGTGCATAACTAAACTCGGAGGCGGTTACGTCAGTAAGCAGTTACACCTTTTCCCGAAGACCGTGACAATGGATAATGCCCAGATTACTTCAAATTAGAAGAACAGAGAGTTAAAAGTTGCATCGAGGACTTCAGGGCCGGTCCGGGCCTCTGTCATACCTTCACCGCTTTTGCGCTACCGACATGGTCAACGCTGTTCAATCTACACTCCGCAATTCAATCTTCTAGAACCGGCATAGATAATATCGGTTCATGACTACAGCAATAATGAAGATCAATTCTACTCATGATCATTCAGGTCGTCACTATGATGAAACCAGCAAACATAGGGACCAGTCGCATTTGTGGCCAACCTAAAGTCTGATAGCAATTCATTATAGTTAGGCAGATAGCAAATCAATTAACTAGCGTAGAAGACAGATTTTCCTGCAATCAGGTAGCATGGCCAGTTTTAACATAATAAACACTAGCAATCGCCAATCAGAAGTGCACTGCAGCATATATGTCAAATGGCTGGTGGAGTTATATGTCCCTCGTGGGGTAAAAATAGCCATTATAAGTGCCGTGGATGTCGCCTGGCAAGACTGGTAAGCGGCCTTTATCTGACCACGGCAAAAGCGTAACGCGGGGAAACCTCTATATCATTTGTCCAATGACGTATCCTAACCTCGGCCGACGTCCAGGGTCTTATAGGCATTTTATTTAACCGTGGGTGAAAGAGGGGTGCTTACCCCAAGATGATGCTACTTGGCTTTCACCAAGCGTGTAAATGATCTTCGTCTTACCTTTCGTCGCCAGACTCTCTCCCCAAAAATGCCTTTCTGTCAAGAACATAAACTTCTAGAATCAAATCAGTGACGAGATCACCCATCATGGTCGCTCAAGGCAAGCAACACCTTGTTCACAGCCATGCGCATGAGGAGGGCATACCAGGGACAGTGAATCTCAAGGCCGCAGGTCAGTAAGATCAATCGCAAAATCTAAAACTCCGCACCTGTCCAGTTGAACTGTCGAGAGAGCTGACACGGTACTACGTAGAGGGCGACGACACTGGATATGGCCAGGCGTTATTCCCTGTGCCCGCAGAGGATCCCAATGACCCCTTGCAGGTAAGCTACCTGTCGAGTCCTCAACTTTTACGACACTTGACTCAGTCATTGTCCAGTGGTCACAATTTAAGAAGACGATGATCTTGATGATCTGCTCATTCTACTCGTTCCTGGCAAATGCCGCTCTCATTGGACCCTCGCCATACATCAACACCTGGGCGGCAGAATTCGGGATTACGCCGACCGAAGCTTCGCAACTTATATCTTACCCAAATCTTGCATTTGGTTTTGGTACGTTTGGACAGAAGACATATGATTGTTTGATAATTCGATGCTGATTGGATGCAGGATCCTTAATCTTCGTGCCCCTGTATCTGAAATTTGGTCGCAGACCTGTCATGCTCGTCTCGCTGACAATAGTATGTTTCAACTATCTACTGGCAACCCTGGGATGAATGAAACACTCACACAGATCAATAGTTTTGTGCTGGCGAGATCGGTGCATCTCAATGCACTACCTATAACGGGCTGCTAGCTTCTCGTGTCATAGCTGGGTTTGGATCTTGCGTATGCGAAGCGTTGCCGGTGCAGTTGGTGAACGACATCTTTTTCTTGCATGAAAGAGGCGAAAAGATTGGTTACTACACAGGTATATACTAAAATCATGCCTTGTCGAAGAAGTGTGTGGCTGCTAATCTTTATCATCAGTATGTCTCTGTTTCGGTACCTTTGGGTCACTCCCGGCAGGGTATATCTTGGCGGCCGGCTATGGTTGGCAACTATTCTTCTATATCGTGTTCGCATTTGGGATTGCCTTACTTATAATGGCTTTCATCTTCGTCGAGGAGACTTCGTACGACCGTAAAACAAGCATGGCGATGTCCACGCCTGAATCAATGGACGATGAAAAGGGCGATGAGAGCCAGGTCGAAGCTCCGGCTATGAGCACACTAATTCCGCAGCGCAAATCGTTTTTTGCGACACTCAATCCTCGAGGCCGATATAATCCCGACGTGCCTTTCTTTACAATGATGGTGCGGTCTTTTACCTATTTTCTTGTACCGCAGGTGTTTTGGGTTGTCGCATCTTATGGTATCAACATAGGGCTACTCGCGCTGGGCTTCTCGTATACGTTCCCAATATTTATCACATCACCGCCCTACAACTGGAGTGTTGTAAGTTTACTAACTGACAACTCTGAGATCAAACCTGTGCTGATAATAGTCAGATAAACTCTGGTCTGATCGCCATAGCTGCTTTGATAGGATATGCCTTGGCAGTACCCTTTACTTCGTCTTCCGATCGTCTCGCTGCTTATCTCACGAAACATAACGGAGGCATCCGGGAGGCAGAGATGCGTCTTGGCGTCATGCTACCTGCCATGTTAATCGGACCTGCTGGGACTGTTATCTACGGCATAACCGCTCAAAAAGGTCTTCACTGGGTGTTATACTTTGTTGGGGGCGGTCTATCTTACTGGGGAGCTTACTTTTACTTCACATTCACCCTGGCTTACGCCGTCGACTCTTACAACTCCAACACATCAGAAATGCTCATTGCCATGAACATCGGAAAGCAAGCTATATCCTTTGGGTTCGGCCTGAAGGTCCTGACCTGGGTTACGGAGAGCGGCTACGCTGTCATCATCTCCGGAGTCTTCGGAGGTGTTTTGTTAGCAAATAATTTAGCCCTGATCGTCTTCATGCTATGGGGTAAGAGAATTCGCAGCTTTATGGCAACTACTTGGTTGGCAAGGATGCATTCTACTAGCATCAGGGAGATTGCTACTCATTGAATTGACATGCATTCATGCCTATCAAAGCAGTTGGGCATCTGAGTGGTGGGTTATAGGGTCGGTAGGAACCATTCACTCGTATTGATGCCCGGGTAGTCGGGAAGCGAGAGGCTCGTCGAAATACACAATCGAAAGTAGCCAGGGTTCGGACATCTGTATCATATCTGAAGCCTGGACTGTTTACAAATGCCGCAGATGACGTCACTTGTTTTATCATCGAGGTGATAGTTGTCAATGGAAGTGAAGTGACACTTGTGACCTGAACCACTGTAGTAGATCTTTGTGTAATGCATTGAGGTGATTTGTAGAGGAGAAAAAGTAATAAAACTATATATGGTGGCGAAGCTTTAAGTAGGCGTTTCGTAAGGGGTAATATAAGCTAATCTACCGCCCCTAATTACATGACGCTACCGTGTCATATTTGACATGCCATTACCCGAGATTATGGAAGTAAGGACTGAAATAAAGTGAACAATAACCGATCAAACATTGTAGCTAGTACCAAGACTCTGGTCATGGTCTTTCGTTTCGTTCATGTATGTAATTTAGTATCCAAATCCAAGCAATCGGCCAGGCCGCGATACGCCGCTAGAAATAGTATCATCACTTAGAGCCGGGTGTAGTGTCCACACCGAACCATTAGAACATAGATTATTAAACAGAAGTTAGGGCCTACGCAAAACCAAACTGCTCTTAATCGGGGATGCTCCTTGGCAACCTTATCCTGTCCTCCAAAAGTAGTTGAATGAATGATATACCTCAATACCTTGAGCTTCGATTGCATTACTAATGGAGCTTGGATATTTACGATAGGCGCCTGGAGCCACCCGTGGCGGTTATGCTATCCATACGGAGAGGCGAGCAACCCTCTACAGCGTTAAGAAGATCAGTAACATTTGAGTAGTTACATCTATTGAATAAATTAGAAATATGTTAGTGCCCAAAAAGGAATCTCCGGTATACACAACAACTCAAAATAAGTAACACGCTTCGAAGCAACTAGTAGTCTTTATTTTCAGAGGCTACAGAAGCATTAAGTTTGTTCTCGAAAACCACTAGTCCGGCACTTTATCATACGGCATCCTTTGACATTCTATTCATGCCTCTCAAATACTTACACGCCGAGACCTGCTCACTCATCACCTAAATGGAGCGCCGATAGTTACTATAGGAGCTCTTTCAGTTCCTAGTCAAATTAGCCGCTATTGTCGGAACCGATGAAACAGAACGACCCACCATAAGTCTCTGTTTTGTGAGCTTCTTGGACGTAGAGACTGTGCCAGAAAGCAAAAGAGTGATGAGGTCTTTCTTCCCATTCTGGATTGCTAATACATGCTATAATTGATCTATCAATACTGACGCTGAGACAGGGACCAGAAATCGAGCTCACCATTTCGATAGAATTGTTCATTATGTACCGGATAGTCGTGACATTTCGCGTCTGGCCGATTCGGTACACGCGAGCCATAGCTTGCTCTTCTGTTGAGGGGTTCCATTGCGGCTCCATGAGATAAACGCGTGAAGCGGCGGTTAATGTTAATCTGAGATATTAGTAATGTCGCATCAGTGTATGACGATGGATCCTTGAAATTGTATCTCTTACCCAGAAGATCCGCATGCTAATGACAAGAGTAGAACTCTGACATCTTCGTGATGGGTGAAGTCGTGGAAGATCTGTTCACGCTGTTTTGGTTTCACTCGACCGTCAACTTGGACGCATCTGATTCCATGCTCTCGCAATGATGATCGAGCAAGATCTAAGGTGCTTTTCCACGACGAGAAGACAATACTGCTAGTAGTAAGTAAAGGTCTGTTTATCTTACATCAAATAATCCGCTAGTTGCTTACCATTTTTCGTAACTAGAATGATGCATCAGTTCTCGAGTTAGATGCCGAATCTTGGTGGGGAACTTTCTACTTGGCGAAGGGGTTGATATGTCTTGCGGGGTCGTTGGCAGTTTGCTGAGAGAATGTAGTTGATAAACAATTAGTGATCCCATATGGACATGACTGCATTCCTTTGTCTCCGAAAGTGGCGCAACATGAAGGGCACTAGACTTGCAAGCATTGCCCAGCTCGTATGAGTATATTATCTTCAGCCTCTTCAAGAATAGTATTAAGAGCAACAGTGCACGCAGCGCATAATATAGGGATGCCCGCGTCTGCTAATGAATTGAGGGCTTCTTGTGCTGTGAACTGGTCCTACCTACTGGTAGGACATGATTGTAGGGCTTGAGGTAATATTTCGTGGTTCATAATGGTGGGCGTCCCTAGGTTACAAATCAGGCGCAGTGCATTGATTTTCTGGAGAGCATTGAGGTAACTCTCTTTGGATTTGGTAGAGTTTATGAGATTGTTAATGCTTCTTAATGTCTTCTCTTTGGCCGTCCTGTAAATGATTTGCTCGTCGTCGTCAAAATTAAGGTAGACCTTATGGTCAGTCTTCTCGGGCAAATCTAGTGACTTCTGTGACCGACGAAGCATTGTAAAGCTGAGAAGACGTTTTAATCTTTCGATAGCTTCTTCGGCCAGACCGCCCGACCATACCCGCGTGATAGACTCGTCGAATGATTTGCGATCGCAATAAGGGAATGCTTGAAGAAATTGGAATAGAGGCTTGCAAGTTCTGAGAGGCGATTCTGTATGGGGGTTCCAGTTACTACCTATTTTCGATCGCTTCTTAATGCGAAAGCAGACTTTGCAGCTGTTGTGGATGGGTCTTTAATGCTATGCGCTGCGTAGCGTTAGTGAGATGTGAGTAAAGTGTCTTGATTGGACGGTCTAGACAAACCTTTATCTAAAACTACACGGTGCCAGCGATGACGGAAGATGATACTTGAAGCCTTTCGTCTCCATTCGCTAGCTAGAGTGGGATAGGTAATGAGTATAATATCGTGCTGCGATATGTCGGAGCTTTGTTTAACTTTTGAAGTGCCGTGATGATACTTCTAGGAGAAGTATCCTCGGAGTAGGTGTCTAAGACGCATATGAGTGAGCTGTTCTAGATAAAGGTGCCATGGCTCGAAGCTCACTTTGACAGCTCCCTTTCCCATGTTCGTAGAACAGCAATGCAGTTAGTTATCGTCTAGAGCATTTTGGGTTACCGCCTTAACTTATTATGCGGTGGTACGACTACAAGCGTTGATCGTGAAGAGAAGTTTGTAGATAACTCAAGGCTAGAAATAAGATTCTCGTTGTTTATATACTTGTCATATGCCACCAAAAAAATCATGCTGAAAGTCTTCCCTAAGCTTATCTTATCTGCAATAATCCCTCCTCGGAACTGGGGCGGTGGTAAGTAATATTTCTCTCGGTCAACATTATTGTAGAAGTACTTAGAAAGATTAGCATAAGCATTTAATCTTTCTCGATGCTGTATCTAACATACCCGTGTTCTTGGTTACGCCTCAAAGACCAGACATCACTTTCCATCTAATCGAAGCTCCAACCTAGTTCTCGGCGAACCATGAAGGTCAATACTTGCTTTTGATGACTGTAAAGAATGTCAAAGAAGGGCTTGGCCAGATAGCTCAAGCTTTCTTACCCTCTCAATAGTGTTTTAAGAAAATTAGAACCTTCAGTCTCAGGTAAGATATTTTCGGACGTAAAAGCAGCTAGAAAATCGACGGGAAAGATTTGCTCGTATCGGAACTACTTAATATCGTAATTTCTTGACCAAAATATACTTATGCACGCGCCAGTATCATTATGGAAGCGCTAGGGGTTCCAGTAAGGAAAATCGAGCTGGGTATATACGGGATCCTGAAGGTAAATTATTTGCTCTTCAAAGAAGTTCACCCATTCTTCTTCTAGCTTCTGCGTCCGGTAAAGAGTAAGCATGACTTGAGGTACAGATGGGCTCTGTGAAGACTGATCATCAAGCGCTGGGATCAACAAGGCCTCAATGCAGACACCTTCGGAATTGAACAATGCGATCAAATCAGTGTCTCTTGATGTAAGTGTCCCCACTTGAGACCCAGATTCTGCAGAGAGAATGCGCCTTTCGGAGACTTCAATTGCGACAGGAGAATTCACTATTGTCGACCTCTCGACACAATCCAAAGAAAAGCATATCTATTATTTATTAGTACTAAGTATCGATATACGAGGCTCTCCCAGGGTAGATAATCACCGCGCCAAAGCAGACAGGCTCTAGTTCATTGGAGGATACAGCGGTCGACAAACCGAGCTCCGTGACTGCTTCATACCGAAGCTCTTGGAATTCGAACTTCCAAGGTTCATCGTTGTAGGCATCTGTGAAAGACACTTTCTTGTCGGCGAAAGTAGCTTCGTCGAAGGTTTGGGTATGTGTGCGTTTCTGTCGTTTTTGTCGTTTTACTGGGAATGGCATGTCATGAATAGCCTAAATGACAGTATATCTTTAAAACGCATAATTAGACGACGACTTTCTAAGTTACTGGAAAGCACAGTTTTGGCTTATGGGTTATTGGATTGGAACACAAAATTTCTGTGAGCAAAATCGACACGTCGCATGCCCCTCCCCTCTATCGCTGAAGCAGGAAAAAAATATGAAAAAGCCTTGAGAAAGCCTTGATTGGAGCAGCTGGGCGAAGCAACGAAACTCGTGGTTTGATTGGCACATGGTGCGTATGCATGGAACGCCCTGGCTGCAGGCAGCCCTTACACAGCCCCCACCAAATGGTTATAGCCACATACGGCTGATTCGTCGCAAGCTGGTGAGGACCGAGGTTGTCATCACCGATCCATCCTCTGTTGCCATTTTCTCAATTGTACACAATGAACCGACGGGTCACTGGTCGTCGCAATGGCGGATCGCATGATTCAAAGAGCATGTGAGCGCTTCCAGAAGGAGTTGTCCCCTCAAGATTCCGAGGTAATTCAATCAAACATCAGTCTCGACGATGTGAAGATCTCCATCCAGCAAATTGAGCGCCAGCTGGCAGCCAGGCGGGCATTGAGACATCTTCAACGTCTCACCCCTTTTATCGATGCGATTGATCGGTACTCGAAAGCAATCGAAGTTGCTGCGAATGGGACTCCTTATCTTCCATGGTTATGGGTATGCTCATCGATACGGTCGTGGCCAGCTTTTGGACATGTTACTAATCTTTTGAAAAGGCTCCCTTGAAGTTCATTTTACAAGTGAGCACGATGTTTTCAATCACAGCTAGCAGAACTTTTTGCGCTTACGGTCTTCCAGAGCGTTCAAGACTGCACATATGCTCTGGATAAGATCCTCATGGCATACGGGCATATTGGCAATAATATGCCTCGCTTCACCCAATACGCAAATGCATTTCTAAAGCACACGGGCTTCCAATATCTCCTCGCATTCTTATTCGAGGATGTTATGGAATTCCATAGAAAAGCATATGCTATGATATGTAAATCTGGTAATACTCCAATTCCAATAATTTGCCTACCGTGTCTGGACTGACGAACGTGTCTTGAGGTTGGAAAATATTTTTTTCGTCACTATGGGGCCTATTTGAGCACCGCTTTGATAATTTACTTCAGAATATTGCTCGAAATAGCGAACTCATCGACAAAGAAACCGTAGCTTTGGACATTGTCCAGGCAGCGCAGCAACGAAAAAGAGATCAGGAAGCTTCAATATCCCTCGAATCGCAATAGAAATCGCAGCAACTTCAGGGCGTTCTAAACTGGCTCGACTCTGGGGAAAGCGATCCTGAGCTGAAGCTTGAGTGGCTTCGAAGTCGATACTACGAAGGGACTTCACAATGGATTACCAAAGCACCGAAGCTGAGGGCTTGGCTGCAACATGAGCGGTAAGTGACAATTCAAGAACCCGTAACTGCACCCAAGCCGTCTTAAAACTCAAGCTCGAGATGACAATTCGAATCAGTTTTTTCTTACACCTGCTATACATAGTGGTCCCAATGTCCTCTGGATGTATGGCAAACCAGGCTCAGGTACGTTACCCGAGACTCTTACATTCAAGGCCCCTCTCTCTTCTCAAAACTCATTTCGTCTAGGTAAATCTGTGCTCAGCTCCCAAATCATATACTTCTTACGATCCGATCCAACACGCAGGGTCGCATTTTTCTACTATGACTTCTCTACTCCCGCGATAGGAGTAACTACACATATCTTGAAATCCATTTGCTCACAACTCATCCGAATGTCGCCGGAACTCGCTTCCTTCGTCTATCACGAACATCTAAGCAAGGGAAGTAAAGTCGTACCAAGCACTTTGAAAGTGATCTTGCAGCAGCTACTGTCCCACTTCGAAGACCTTCGACTAGTAATCGATAGCGTTGATGAAACACCTCAAGAAGAGCATAAGACACTGATCAAAACGATATGCGAGCTGACGGATTCAAGTCCAAGCTGCAAGACACTAATTATCAGTCAAGATATTGCTAGTATTGCTTTCCCTCTCTCTAAGAAGCAAAAGCTGTACGTCTTAGAGAATACAAATGCCGTACGGAAGGATCTGGAGTTAATCATCGATAGGTCCTTACAAGCAATCAACGAGAAGTATTATGGGGCAATTAAATACATAATTAAAGATTTAAAGACTCAGATTCTGGAAAAAGCGGAAGGTAAGATTAATCCTTATCCTGAACACTCATTTACAGCAGCTATTAACTTTTTTCAAGGATATTTCTATAGGTTCGTCTTGTCCTCGACCTTCTCGAGAATGCCATGAGCCTACAAGATCTTCAGTCACAACTAAATAGTCTGCCAAAAGACTTAATTGAGGCGTAAGTACTATCTTATGTTAGCTCTATTGATATTCCGATAAAGTTCAACTAATATACTGACATAATTCAAAATATAACAAAATCTTCAGCAATATACTCAACAGATGTTCCGCTAAAAGGGTTATGCAGATAAGAAGAATATTCTCGTAGCTCTTGTACCAAAAAGGCAAACAGCCTCTTCGAAAACATCAAATCTGCCTCGCAGCCGAGATTTACCAAAGCTCTCACATACTCACAAAAGAGTCAAAACCATTCCCACATACTACAGACATTTGCAAACCATTCATAGAAGTAACACAGTTCTCAAACTCCTAAGTCCTTGCCAGTGTTGACCTCGCCTAACGAGATAACTAAAAACATCTGGCGCACAGGATGATTTGGGAAGCTCGATTGTCTTCATTCACTGCACAGTCCCACAGTAAGTAGAAAGATATATCACACCACAAGTAGTCATCCTCCTAAACATTAGCAGATTTCTCCTCGAGCATGGCCAAAAGCCATTTATCAACATTGCAAAATCCCAAAGCATACTTGCTTTTGCTTATGTCGCCCAATTAAATCAAGCACTTGCCTTGTTTTCTCAGGGAGCAACAGTACCCGAACAGTACATACAAATTTGTCTTGGGCTTTGTGGTCTTCTTCCGTATGCCATACAATATTGGTTAAGCCACATAGAGGAATTGAAGGAAACCCCGGGGGATCAACCCTATGCATCCCCTGCTGCCCTGGGCTATCATCTTGATATTCTCCATCAGACCCTTTTTGCTTCTGAGAACCAGGGCATATACGTCGCTCCTGAGAGACATGAAGACTGCAGATTAACATAACTGAAGGAATATCCAAATGTTCAATCACACCTGATCCAATTGATAGGAAACAGAGCACAAACCGGTATTTCTCGCCATTTTCACCTAAGAAACTTGATCTACGAAGCTGACAGGCTTGTCCGGCTTAGAATCGGATTGCCACATCCCAGTACTGGCTTGGATCCTATCTAGGTATCACGCCACTACACAGCATATCTTGGAACAAGAGTCTTTACCAGGCATATCGCAACCAGAACTGATCAGCTTCAAAGCGGATTATGGTCCAACCGCCTACGTTTGTAAAAACTCTGGTTGCGGCCGCGCTATCATCGGGTTTCCTTCAGAGCGCCAACTGCAGGATCATATGGATCGTCATAACAAAGCACTCCGTTGCTACGAAAAGGACTGCGAGTATAACGATGTTGGCTTTCCCACGGAGAATAGCCTACGAGCTCACAAGAGAAAGTTCCATTCAACAGGTAAAGTGAAACAGATCCCCAAAAGGTTGAATATTCAGAGGAATGGTGGGACAACGGCCCTACCAGTGGAAACCGATGGTGTTGCACTTGGTGCTACACTTGATATGGGCTTCGACAGTTGGGATCCATCTACTAATGCAAATTACTTTGACTCTGGTAAAAGCCCTAAGAATGATGGAGAAGGGCGGAAACACCATGATTCTAATGAGGCTACAGAAATCCAGGAGAAGATCGCCAAACATGATACAAGCTCCATGCTTGCACGTCATTATATACGGCGGCCCGGGGATGATGCTGATGGAGTGCTATGGCGGCGCAATCCCTACCGCGCTACGAGACCCGCACTTTCTCCCCTACCCCCTCCCAGATTTCTCCCATTGTCATCTTCCAACCAACAACAGGTCTCGCTGCCCTCGTACCACCGTGGAGGGAACACCTATGTGGACCCTGGGACATTACCGTGGAAAAACATACCGTTTGGAACCAAGCTCCAAACCCAGGACCAGATCGAGTCGAACCCTGATCACGAAGACAGATACGTGACCTCATTGTGGCAAGACGACCCTTTGAACAGAGAACACTCGCTCTTGGGGTTTGAAGCTACTCTGCCACTGGATCTAGTAGCATCAAGCCAGTCGAATTTCCGGAAACCTACTACGGCATCGCTATCCGCAATCGAAGGTTATCCCGGCAGATACATAGATGCCTCGGTAGAAACCGAAGTTGAGAAAGGAGGTGGGGGAAAAGTCAGAAGCTCAAACATCAATGCATTGTCAGATTCTTCTTCACAGCCAGATCCCCAGGCACGGCAACTATCCTCCACTCGCCGCAATGAGCGCAGCTCGGAAAAAAGGGGACAGCGAGACTCATCGATAGTGCCGCTCAGAAGAATTTATATGGGGGACCCACAACTAAAGGGACTACGATTATCCCCGATCAAAGCGCCGAAAGAAGGTATCAACGCTCAAGATACAATACAAATAGATGGTAAGCCAAATGCATCAATAAAACGGCGGAGAAGGATAAGCATATCAGATATTCTTGGACACAACACCGACATTAGCTTAGGACCAACGCAAGAGCAGTCAATGGGAGTTAGCCAGCCTTTTGAATCGGAATTTTTAAATTCTACCTCAACCTTTACCGACGACACCCAGTCTCCCTCGCGACATTCCAACTCCGATGTATCAAAGCCTGAGACAGAATACCTGCGCAATTTTGTCTGCTGCGATCTCAAGTTGGACACAATGCACGACCTACTACATCATTACGAGACAGCCCACAATCCCTTGAGTCAGTCCGGCATAGTAATATGATTGCTTAAACCAATCGCAGTTTTACCCGCTTCTGAATATCACATCCCCCCCCCCCCCCCCCTCCCCACCCCCATCAACCCCAGGTCCTCCATCTCAATGGGTTCTGCTACGCTTAAGTCACAATGGCCCCAAATGTCTAGATAGATGACCCTTGACGACTCTTACACACCTATATAGACACTAAAAGGCTTGTATTAGCCCTACATTACTGAAACTCTTTCCATACCGGGAATTAATGAGTTTTTCTATTGACTTGTTGTTACCACCGTTATATACCTAGACAGCTCTCGTACTACTTACACTCGTCACTCTATACCAAAGTGGTTTCATTACTGCGCATTTTTGCAATGACGCTTCACGTCATCTCATTAAGACATGTCTTTGCTGCTGTATATTATTTGAGAAAGGCTCGTCCTCAGTTACTGCATTAATTTCGTGGTACAAGGAGTTGCCGCCTTTGGCATTTTCGCACGGCACCTCGATGTTTTGTCTCCATTGATGACTTTCGGTCAATGACAGCATAGCCTTTCAATTTTCTATGAGCATAAGTCATTCTTATCGGCGGAACACTCGCCTTATTAGGGATTTGTTTCTTTTTTTGCATCGTGGCTGTGTTGGGAAGCAAGAGCTGCTTACGTCTCACGGGCTCGCCAGAAATATTAATCCATGTGACTATGCTCACTTTTCTCTTCTATACTCTATTGTCCACGATTGATAGACATGATAAACTCTATATGTAATATCCCGTGGCACGAAGTACGTGACATCATCCTCACAAGACTGTTCACAAGGTTACGTCATGTTCGAAAACTCACTTTGCTCCTGAGCCAGGGCATCTGGTAGTGTCAGCACCTCAGACAGACTCTGAGCGTCCCCCTCCGCTAGGTAGAAATATCTGGTAAAATCCATGTTGTTAAACGCGTCTTCTGTGGTCTCGGGTAGATCAAGGTCAGAGATTTCTAGGGAGTATCGGTCTAATCGCTGCTCCCCTAGTGCGCTTGCCATGACTTGCCTACACCTCAGGTCAGCCTCAAATTGCCTGTAGTTATACCCATTCCGCTGTCGGAATTGTTTGCTGCCACACCCATGCTCTCCTAATGTTGTTGAAAAGTGTCTAGCGTGTTCAAATATATCTGATTTGCGTTTGGTGCAACCGCCTTTGATAGCTGTGCATTTGGTACTGGCTGGACAGACTGCAAAGACTCAACGACGCGACTAATAACTACCGTAATGAGCTGGTAGATGACATTGATGAAAGTTTTCTTGCCCATGGAGATTGAAATGTCGCGAATCAAGTCACCAATAACTGAAGGCAGCACAATCTGAAGATGCGCAGCTATTTGTAACCGCTGAATGGAAAAATGATCCGAATTTGAAGCCTCTTCGTCAGCATTGTCTGACTCTAGGTACAAGGAAATATGGGCATTTACAAGGATGATGAAGATATGCGGCCCTGTGACAATTTGAAAAGAGAAAGTCAAATATTGCAAACCATTGTCGCTCTTTGGTACAGCCTCGTGCAAGTTTCTTATCTTGCAGCTTACTCTTTGATCTAGCGTGTAACCCCTCATTGATATCGACTGGCCTTCATACACACGCGACTCGTTGGCATGAGGGAGAATGCAACTCGACTTCGGACTGGGAAATCGCTCCACATCTCTAACACGTAGCACCACTTTGAAGCATGTGGTGCTTGTATGATTGCTCTCTGCACTTGTTCGATCGGGCCTTATTCCAACAGGTATAAAGCGCATTCACTTAACCCTTGCCTTGCTCGGCCAATGGTGCATGCAGGCACCGGTGTGGGAAGTATCTCGGAGGGTTGCGTTTCATAAGAAAACCAGCCAATCTTAACCTCAGCTTCCTTGCTCAGCCTCGGAGAGCTACGGAATCATTGCTGGTAGAACCCTCACTTCTACTCAGGGTTGCATAGAGAGTTCGTTACTCCGCTCACCCATTAACTCTAACTAACTCCCAAAAATCCTGAGTATAACTACCTTAGGGCGCGGGGGCCTACCTGAGTAATAATGACAGCATCCATGTCAATTTCTGGTAATGATTTTGTATAAACATGGTAGCTTGACGCTGTCGAAGTTTTGTCTTAATCTCTACACCCAAAAATGTTCTATATTAAATAAAATATCAATAGCTTAACTGCCTGTTAGTATAAATCTAGTATATATTTATTATTATCATAAATTTATAATTAATATATTCCATAATTAACTAGATTACTTAATTATTAAATATTTATATATTTAAGCGCGTTTTTTTAACTTATAATAATATATTTTCTATTTTTAAAAAAGCCTATATTAATTTTATAGTTAAGATAATTTAAAAAAACCCGCTTTTTTTATATATATAAAGCTGTTAAATTTTACTAAATTTTTTATTTTTTCTTTTATTATTAATATAAAAATAATATATATTTATAAACAAAAATTATTTTTTTTAAAACAAAAACTTACAAAAATCGAAAAATAAATAATTATCGATAAGATAATTAATTTAGATTTGCAAATATTTTTTTCTCGGCTTCGAAATATAAAAGAAATAGCCAATTTTTTTCTATATATACGTGATATATTTTTTATTAGCAAAAATTAAGCTTTAAAATTTATATATTACTGCTTTAAATTAAAAATACGTTTTAATTATAAAATTGATTATTAAAAATTTTTTAATAAAAATTTAAATATATATTATATATAATTTAAATTAATAATAAACTTAATAATAAAATATAATATTAATAATATAAAGCTATATTAGTAATTTTAAAATAACGCTATTTAAATTAGCTAAGTTTAAATAAGTAAGTTTAAGTTTAATAAGAAATATGCTTTATATATTTATATTTATATAATTATATATATATATATATATATATTTTGTTAATTTCTTTTTTTTTTTTATTTTCAGATTTTTTATTAATTTTATAAATAAATATAAAGCTTTGTTTTTTTAAAAGTTTTATATTATAATAATTTAAAGCTTATTAATTATTATATTTTGTTATTTTTTTATACAAATATTGGAAAATTTAATATTTTAAAAATAAACCTCTAGTTATTAAAATAATACATAATTAAAAGTAATAAAATATTATTAATATTATTTATATTTTAGTTATAAAATAGGTCTAATTTAATTTTTTTAAAATAAAAATCTATAATAGTTAAAACTAGAATTTAAAACGTTAATTATTAATTTTCGACATTATTAATTAAAACTTTAAATTTTAAACTTTTAATAAAAATAATAATAAATTTAAATTTGATTTTATAACTTTTACAATGAAATATTAACGTTTTTTTAATATTATTAATTTATTAAATTAAAAAAACGACTTATTTATTATAATAATTAAATATTTTAAAAAAATCTGTTATTTTAATTTATAAAAATTTGCGAAAATTTATATTTATAAAAACAAGCTTTATTTCGCTTTTTAGCTATATATTACGAAAAAATAAAACGTTTTTTTTATTTTTAATAATTTATATAACAAAATTATTTTCACTAATTTTTGCAAAAATTTTGAAAATTTATTTTAAAAAATTAAATATCGAGCTATTTTTTTTAAAAACAACTATTTAATAGGTATAAAAATTTTATAGAACTGTTATTAGTTTATAGTAAAAAATTAAAAAATATATTATTTTTATTTAATAAATTAAAAATATTATTATTAAAATAACAAACTTTTCGATAAAATCTTTTAATAATAATATTACTATTATGAATTAATGAGCCGAAAAATTTATAACTTAATAATTTAAAAATACATATTTTTAATAATAATTTAATAAAACTAATTAGGAAATTATCGATTTTATAATTTATAATTATTAAAATATATTTAATTTTATTACTTTAACGGCTTGTTTTAATATAAATTATAAATCTGCGAAAATAAAAGATTTAAAATTTTATAATATAAAAAACAAAAATATTATTAATAAAAAAATCGTTTATTAATTAATATTAATTAATTTATAAATAATCTTATTATTATAATTAATATTAAATTTTATTTTAAAAATAATATAACTAATAAATTGTAACTATTTTTTTTAGATAATTATTTAAATTAAATTAAAAATTTATTTAATTTAATAAACTATTTTTATTAAAAATATTATAATTATAATTATTTTTATTTAGCTAAAGTTAAATAAAAGAATTTAATTATATTTAAAGAATTAAGCAAGTTTTTTAAATTTAAAAACAATTTTGCTTAATTTGCAAAAAAACTTAAAATTAACTAAATTAAATAGAAAAATTAAATATTTTTTATATGAATTTTATTTACTATTATATTAAAGTAGCTTTAATATTTTAATAAAATAATATTTAGTTTAATATTTAAAAATAAAATTAAAATAATAAATATAATAAACTATTTAATTTTAAACGTAATTTTTAATTTTTTGCTATAAAAGAAATTATTTTAAATTTTTAGCTAAAAATTGTTTTATTTAATAATTGGGTTTAAATTTATTATAAGAAAAATTGAGAAAAAAAAATTATAAAAAATTGCTATTTTAAATATAAAATCTAAAATTATATTATTCGAAATTATTTCTAAAACTAAAATTTTATTAAAAATAATTGCAATATATAAATTGTTATAATATTAAAATATTTAAAATATAGCAAAACTATAGAAAATAAAATTTTTATTATTAATAAAAATTCCGACTTAAAAAATGCGTAATGTTAAATAAAATTAATTTTTATTTAAAAATAATATTTTAAAATTTTATAATAAAAAATTATATAATTTATTATTTTAGAAAAATTTTTTTTATATATATTTATTTAATAATTTATAATAAATAATTATTAACTATGTATAATATTTTTAAAAATATATAAACTAGTATTTATATTATAATAAACCTAAAATTTGCTAAAAAAATAATATAATTTTTCTTATTACTATTAAATTTTTTTTTTTTTATAAAAAATTATAAATTATAGTAAAAAAAAAAAAACAAATTATTTGTCACAAAAGTACGCAATAGGCAATAATATTATAGCTAGTAATTTAAGTTAAAAGAAAAAAAATAAGTAAATATAATGCTTATAAAATATGTAGTATTATATAAACCTAAATTCTTTATCTATTATCTAACTATTAATAAAAATTTTTCCGTATACTAGTAAACTATAAACTATTACGAAAGTAGATCTACTATATCTTGTAATTACTTCCTTTTTTCGGAAGCTAAATTTTATTAAAATAATTAAAATAACATAAATTAACCTAATTTATTCATTTCTACAATAAAAATCAAGATATATCAATAATAATACTATTAAAAAAAATATTAAATAAAATAAAAACAACTAGTAATAATTATTAAATATTAATAACGTACAGCTATATAAATAGCTATATTAAAATATATATATATAATTAATATAATATAATTAAATATATAAATATATATATATAATAATAATAATATTAACAATATATATAAATAAATTAACTATTTTTTAAAAAAATATATTAGTAAAATTTATTAAATTGGCTAATTTTATATAAAAAATAGCATAACAGCAAAATTAAAAAAATAAATAATATAATTAATATAACAAAAATATAAAAAGTAAGGACTTTAAATTATATATAAATAATATATATAATAGTAGTATAAATATATTAAATATATTAAATATATATAATATAACTATTAAAAATATTAATAAATACATATTATAATTTTTATATATTAAAATAATTAAATTTAATATACGTAATGTTAAAAAATAGTATTTATATATATTTATTTACCAAAACTTGTTTTTATATATTTAATTGTAGAGATTTTTTAAAAATATTCGATTTATAAAAACTTGTATATTAATTTGCAAAAAATACGGAAATACAAAGGTATAGTAAATATATCAAAATATAATAAGCTATTTGCAAAAATCGCGTAAAACATAAATTATTATAAAAGGCGTTATTATATTAATAAAAGTAATAAAAATATCGAATAAAATATAGAAAAAAGCTAAATAATAAGTAATTTTATATAGTAGGTTATTTAAAATAGCAGTAGAATTGATAAAAAAATATAAAGTTTAAATATTAATAGAAAAAAATAAAAAAAAAAGGCTTAATATAATAGTAGTAATAAATATATGCTATATATATACTTTGTAATAGTTTAAAATTATTAGTATTAATAAAATTATTACTAAAACAATTTTTATAACAATTAGCATAATTAATAATGTTAAAATATTAATAATTTTAAATTAAATAGGTTATTATATTAATTATAATAGTAAATAAATTTCTAAAAGTAAACTATATAGATATATTTTTATAATTATTAAAAAATAAATTATATACATAAATTTTCTTAACGTATATAATAAAAAATATATTATTGTATATATAAAGTATTTATTTAACTATAACGGTAATTTTTAAAATAAAGCTATTGTTAATATTTATTTTAAATATATTAACCTATATATTAAAAATAAAAACGACGACTTCGATTTTTAATATAAAAATAGGCAACTCCGATTAATACCCTAAAGGTAAGCAAACTCCGATTTGATGCCTACAAATAAAAATAGCGACCTTTTAATGCTAAAAAATAGAAGTAGACGATTTTGATTAATATCCGTAAAAATAGCGACTTTTTAATACCTATAAGCTTAATAAATCCGATTAATATCAAAAAATATATAAAGCTATAAATCGATAAAAACAAAACTTCAATACAACGGTAATACGCAAAAGTAAAATATTTATAATATATAAACTATAAATCGATATAAGCAAAACTATATATAACGCCTAGTATATAAATAAAATAATATAACCAAAAATAAAACTATCGCTAATACTATTTTAGAAAAAACTCAATATTATTATAAAAATATGTAATAAATAATAATATCGTAGCTAATAACTTAAGTTAACAAATTAATATTAAATTAAAGGAAAAAAGGTAGACAAATATAACGCCTACGAGGCGCGCAATATTATATAAACCTAAATTTTTTATTTACTATCTAATTATTAATAAAGAATTTCCTACGTATTAGTGAATTTTAAACTATTACGAAAGTAGATCTACTATATCTCGTAATTTTATTAATAAAACTTTAATTATTAATTTATAAATTAATAGACAAATTTTTTATAAAATTTTTATTATAATTATTAAAATAGTTTACGATATAATTATTAAAAAAATTAGTTTAAAATATATAACGTTTTGCTTAATTAGAAAAAACAGAAACTATTTTTCTATTTTAATTATTTAAAAAATGGATAAAATTTCCGAAATGTTTTAATAAATAAAGCCGGAAAATTTTTGAAAAAATATAAAATATTAACATAATATAAAAAGATAGGATAAAAATATAAAATAGATAAAAATATTTATTTTTATTATTTTTTAACGTATTTTATAATAAAATTTTATTATTTATAATATTAAAAAAATAGACTATATTTTTAATAAAATAAATTATTTTATAACTAATATTTTGGAAAAAAAAAAAAAAAAATCCCAAAATATTACTATTAAAAATTAAAAATAATTTAAATCGTTAGCTTTATAATAATAAAAGAATTTATTATTTATAATAAAACAAATTTAGCTAATATAAATATTATTTTTGTAAAAAAATATATAATATTAATATTATAAATGTTAAATATTTTGTTTAAAATAAAAAAAATAAAACAATTATAACTAGTTTAAATAAATTGAATATAATTATTAAAAATAAAACAAAAACTAAACGTTTTAATTTTAGCGATTTTTTTATTATAAAAAGAAAAGATTTGCAATAAAAAGTTTTAAAAACAGTGTTAAAAAAATATTACAATATTTTTAACGTTTTTAATAAAATAAAATAAAATAAATTCGCAATTTATTAATTAAAAGTCGATTATAATATCGAATTTGTTAAAAATTATAATAAATTAAAGTTTTTATTTAATTTTTTACATAAAATATTAATTAAAAAAATAGAAATCTATGAAAAAATATTTAATTAATAATTTGTAAAAAAGCTTTATTAAAATAAATAACGTTTTATTTATAGCTCTAAGTTTGTTTATATAAAAAAAAAAAACGGAATTTTTCGTTTTTATATTAATTATAAAAAATTAAATTCGATTATTAAAAAAAACTAGTATTTGCTATTTTTAATAAATAAAATTTTAATATATATTTTTAAAACAAAGTTTTTTACAAAAATAAATATTTACTAAATATTTTATACAATATATATAATAAAAGGTTACAAAAACTATACTATTTTATATATTAAATATAGCTTATTTAAATATAAAATATTTTTTTTAAAATTATTAATAAATTAGCTATATTTTAATAATATATTAATTTTATATTATAAAACTATTTAAATAATTTCGTAAATATTTATTTTAATAATATTTTGAATTTTTTAAATATTATAAAAAAATATAGCAAATATATATAAAAATATTAATTTACTTAAAAAAAAAAACACCTTAAAAATCGATTTTAAAAAATATAAATTTTATGTAATTAAAACAAAATATCTAAAATTTATTATAAAAACTAATAAAATCTACGTTAATTTTAAAAAAATTAAAATAGTTAGAAATTAAAAACCTTTTATTATAATAAAAAAAATCTAATTTTTCCTAAAATTTTATAACTCTTACTAATATTTTATCGAAAAATTTAGCTAAATTATATAATTATTTTTATAATTAATTATAAATATAATATTTTATATATAAATAAAAGTTTATTAAAATATATTTAATATTTGAAAAATAATACTAATTTTATTTTTATATTATAATATTATAATTTTATATTATTAAGTATAATGAAAACTAATATTTTAAATAATATAATAACTAAAATTATATTTTAATTATATAATAAAATTTAATATTTTGGTGTTTTTTTTAAAAAAAATACTATAAAATTTTAAATTTAATTATAAAACATTTAATAAAAAAATATTAGCAATAATTTAAATTTTAAAAAAATAGAAAATTAAACTAATTAAATATTAATATAATAAATTGTTTTCAATAATTATTAATTTTAAAATATTAAAATATTTTTTTAAAAAGATAATTAAATTTATACTATATAAACTAAGCTAAACTATTTATATAATATTATTTTATTATTATTTACCGGCTAAAACAAAATAATATTATAACTAATATTTTATTTCAAAAATAAAAAATATTTAAAACTGCTAAAAAGAAATATATATATAGAATAAATGCTAGTTTTTTTTTTTAACTAATTAAATATGATAAAATTTTATTATAAATAAATATAAAAAATATTTTTGCCTTTAATATATTTATTTTTAATAAAATTTATATAATAATTATAAATATTATAAAAAACAAATTATAAAGTCATAAAAAATATTTATATATAAATAAAAAAGATTTAAAAATAAATATATATTAAAATAAAGCAAAAAAAAAAAAAAAAAAAAAAAAAAAAAAAAAAAAAAAAAAAAAATTTAAAAAAAAAAAAAAAAAAAAAAAAAAAAAAAAAAAAAAAAAAAAAAAAAAAAAAAAAAAAAAAAAAAAAAAAAAAAAAAAAAAAAAAAAAAAAA